>JAGDQP010006020.1:0-14398 GCA_022664845.1 Lepisma saccharinum
TCGACTAAGTATCGACTAACCTTGTAAGGTATTTTATTGCGATATTACCATCAATGCATATCCCCAGAGGAAAATAATTGAAGACCTATTCCTGACTGTACTTGTGTTTTAAGGTTACAATGTTGTCCTTGTGGTGGTATGCAGCCAGTCGGAAAATAATATTTTGGTACAATATGCTAAGAGAGTATAATAAGTTATAATATCTTTCTATATTTGCTTATCTATCAGGAAATGATTGAGAAAATTCTTTTAATCTTCGCTCAAAGATGCAAGGAACAGGCGGTAACAAGTTGGTTGAGTAGGCACGCAGACTCGAACTACACGGCAGACCATCCTGACAGGTTTTCCAGGTTTCCCTCGCTTTCGTCAGGCAAATGGTGGGGATGTTGCTTTAAGGCAGATCCTGGCTGATACCCTCCCTATTCTCTACCTACACTATCCAGACCTGATTTCCAAATCTCAAAAGGACATAAATAAATTCAAATTCGAAGATCCAAAGAGTTTTTGCCCTTTTCCCCTTTAGCATTTTCCCCTTTAAAAGTATCTGGCTTCCAATTTGATGAACCCAGTGGCTTTTCATTTCGCTTTTCTGCTTTATCCTAAATTAACAACAGAAGACCGCGGTAGCCGTGTGATCTCAGGCGTCAGGCCAGCATCTCCCAGGTTGTGGGTTCGAATCCAGGCTGGGGCATGGATGTACATTTCGATGCTCCACATCTATTGGAATCGAGACGGGCAGAAGTCATTAGTTATTAAAATGGCCCAAAATACAAAGTTTACAAAGTCTTTTTACAAAATCAGAGCCCAATATGCACCCATTTATTTGAAATCCATTTCAATGCTAAGCAACTAAAATCTAAATGTTAGCTATTTTTTTATCACGTGAATTTTTTATCTCTAGTTTTTTTAACCACCAATGCGCGTGTAGGCTTATCGTTGTCTTACTCTAATGATAAAATAAATTTTCTTTTCCATTGATTTTACTGACAGAAAGTAGACTTGCTCTTCCATCATATCCACAGTATTAAACAAAGGATCATAATATTTTTTGGTGAATGTTACGAAAGTCCACCTAAGACTTTCAGGATTCCCCTATAATTTTGGTGAAAGAGAACAAAATCTAGAAACATCTAAGTTAAATTTTAGGTTTAAACCAATGATGTGTGGAAATCGAAAGGTGGAAATATCAATATATAGTATTTCTTTCATATATTGTCAAAATATAAGATCGTTGTCGTTTTCGAATCAGAGAGCGAATTGGAAGGGAGTGGGAGGTTTGGGGAAACACCGTTTCCTTATTTTGAAGTTTTGGAACTAGTATTCCCTTAGTTTTTTTGTTGGGAAGGCTCGTGGAACGCAACGCTTTAAAAAGATGGACGTGTTACCATTGTTTTAAAAAATGAAAAGTGTTATAAATGCGCTTTATGTGTTCCATTTTTAAAATAGAGCTGATACACTTACTTGATAGTTTCAAAATATTGGCTACCATGCCAAGGAACAAGTAGCACCACTCGCTCGTCGGAATGCACAAGTATTGTGACAGACTACAGACATTACCACAAACACAGGTGAAAATATGGTCTCATTAATGTTTCAGATGCAAGTAATCATGTTTGCCTGTTCGGTGGTAACAGGTACCTAAAGATCGTGCGTTATTCGTACTCAAGATAGGCCTAGTCACAGCCCACCAGTTGGGCACGATCTCAAGCTAGTTTGTCCCGGTTCGATTCTACATCCAAACTTCTGGGCTCAATTTGAGTCCGACCAAAAACCACAGAGTATCACCGGAAAAGTGGGTGATTATTTCGTTACCCACCTTTCTGCCTCATAAGATCAGAGCGTCCCGATTTTTCGTCTGGTCGAGATCTGGCCGAAAGTGCGGATGTAGAATTGGGCCAACCTAGCGCGGTCCGCGAGGTTCTGATATACTTATAGCTTGGTTTAGCGAGTATGAACTCAATTTAAATCAGTAGAGAGAATAAATAAGCAGAGGGTTTGATAATAAAGTACTCTTTGCAGTATGTTTGTATTGCGCATAACAGAAAAAAATCTGACCTGACGAAGAAATTAAACCGAGTCAATTTTTAAGCAGCCTTCCAAAAATTTTCACGCAGAATTGTTTACTTTTGCTGCATCACACGTAACTCAAGAAAATAATGAAGACTGTAGTTACAAGAACTTCAGTTACAATGTCCGAAATTTCGTGACCCGAAGTAGTTCCCTGCTAGAATCGAAAAGAGCCGGAATGAAATTTGAATTTGAATCTTGGGCCTTTAGGAAATTTTGGCTCAAGCCGGATGGATGATGATGACATCGATTGGTGGAATGAAGGAAGTGGAAGGAAATGAGAGAACCCCCGAGAAACTCGTGCACACGGTGTTTGTCCACCACAAAGCCCACATAGCATCAGCAGGGATCGATTCTATGACCTCTACCACCAGAGTTGAGCGCACTACCAATTGAACGCCCGTGTAACTTTTTCTGTAAATTAGCACTTTATTTTTAAAAGTAATAATGTTATAATATTTCTATTATTTACATTTAATGACTACTGATAGGCCTGTGCAGATAGGCCTAACTAGCATATTCAGCAACCGGCCAGCAAGAAATATATTCTTTCAGTTACGATCATAAATTTCTGCTAGTTCTAAAAGAATTTTGCAACTGCTAGACTTGAATAAGCATAAAAATATTGATTCTGTAACATATCATAATTCCAGCCAATGACACAAACTTCTTATAAATTAATTTTATTTGGTAGTATGGTCGGTGGGGATAAATTACTCGAGAATGAGGAAATATTTCTTCCCTTTTATTTAAGATTTTAAAGACGAATTTCTGTATCTTTCTTCAATATTCGAATGCGCGAGAAAAGTGGGGGGCAACTGCCCCCTTGCGTCCGCAGTCGTCGCCGATGTAATCCTTCTATTTCAACGCAGTATATTCTTCCGCTGAGGAGTGGGCCAGGCCAAAAAATGAAACCGAAATCCACCTCTGGTTAACGTTGAATAAAATTATGCTTCTTTACTCATTCTTCACTCCGACTTTGTGTGTGTAGATACAGAAAGTTAATTACTTGGAAATCTAGAATCTGATTGGAGTGTGAATCGTGTTACCTTCAATTATATGTTATAAACCATCAAATTTGGGTTGTCTTCGTCTTACTCAATTATGAAAATACTTAACTAATACTGTGTGAATAGTATTCCAATGTGGTAAATATGTATATTGTGTATTGATTAGAAGTCTGTAAATCGCTGCGTTTGCTATATAGCAAAGGAACCCACCGTAGCTTTACAACTCCTACATACGTCATGAAACCGACAACGACCGGATCGCCTGACTGAACCTCCGTGTCTATACCCGTCCACCCATCAATACGTCCCTCCTAAACCGAGCAGGAGTGGTTAAGTGATAGAAAGTTGGCTTAGTATTCGGGAAGTCGTGGGTTCAACCCAGTAGCCGATCATCCTGAATGAGGTTTTCCCAGGGTTTTCCTCAGTCACACGAGACGAATGCTCTGACCGATACCTTTCCACCTCATTTCCACTCCCTTATCCCGGGCTGAGCCTTAGATACCTAATGACCATAAAGAAACTAAAAAAAATAACTTCGCTCCTAAAAACTAGCAACTTCAGAATACAAAATCTCTAGGAATGGACAAAAACAATACTACAGACTCCTTCACCACGTTGAATACATAGAGAGCTCTATCTTCGGAAATGTTTATCTCCTAAAGATATCAGGTGAAGTTAGAGAAAAATTAGGCTTGTTTCTAATGTCATAAAAAGTTTCGGTTATTTGAGAAATGTTTAGTCTTTAGCCATATTAGGATATGGCCGGGAAAGGTACGGAAGGGTAGCTGCCGGTGCCTTAGTTAAGTTCCCTCCTGGCGTTCGTGTGGTGAAACTGAAGGAAAATCGGAAAAACTTCACAAGCAAAGGTTCTCTCCCAACAATCGGGCATCCGGGAACGGCGCATATAATTAGATAGGCGAAGGTCACGAAGGAATACTGGCAAATTCTGCCGTTCCGACAGCAAAGGGTAAATCCAATATGGCAACCCAAAGCCATTCTAATCAACTTCTGCAAGCAGCGTCGCACCCACTTCCCGTTGACAGATTGACTTAATGTTTTATAGACTGATGTATTTCCAATTATAACACATTTGTTGGATCAAAACGTCTCGGAAGTCGTCATATTGAATCCAGTATGGCCATCAAAAAGTCATTTGCTAAACGATTCGTGCTAGAAAAACTAATTTTGGTATGAAAGTACAGTATCACTAGACGTGCCTGAATCTACCTCATTTGCCCTACAACTTATTTTTATATATTTTAAATGTATATTTGGCGGCCATGTTGGTTTCAAGGTGCGGACATTGTGAATAGTTTGTAATGTTTTCATAACCTCCAAGTGATAATGCACATTTACATACCAAATCTCGGTTTTGCAGCATGAGCTGTTTGGTAACAGACTTTGGGCGGCCATATTGGATTCAAGATGGCGAAATTTTGAACAGTTTAATAATAATTTTCGTAAGCGTCTAGTGATACTGTACTCTCATACCAAATTCGTTTTTCTAGCACGAGTCGTTAATAACATTTTGTGTGGCCATATTGCATTCAATATGGCGACTTCCGAAACATTTCGATCCAACAAATGTGTTGAATTTGGAAATACACCAGTCTGCAAAATATTAATTCAATCTGTCAACGGGAAATGGGTGCGAATTTGCTTGCGAACGTTGATTGAAATAGCCTTTGGGCGGCTATATTGGTTTTACCCTTTGCTGTCGGAACGGCAGATCTTGCCATTATTCCTTCGTGACCGTCCTCTATCTAAATATATGCGTAGTTCCCGGATCCCCGATTGTTGGGAAAGAATCTTTACTTGTCAGTCAGGACGGTCGGTAGTAGGATTCGAAAAAAACGGTACTTACTCATTGCCTTCCCACCCCCAAAAAGATGAAGACACTTAAGTTTTCTTCATATCGAAAAATCTCGCGTAAATTACGCCTTCATACATATAGAGTGCTTCAACACAAAGCACTTGTTGCCCATTGTCTGGGGTATACATTACTGCCATGCTCAACATGTAGCATTTACTAAAAATACCTAGTTATTGATGTCTACAGAGGCAAAAGTAGAAATCTATAATACTCCCATTATAAGTACTAAGATTCGCTTTTATATTTCTAATGCAAATTAACTTAAATTTCAAGTATATGAAGTCAATTATATGATATTGTTTAGTGCCCCCCTGCAAAATGTTTTCAAAGTAGATTTTGATTCGCGTTTTAAATGGCGATTTTTCATATTTCATTTTAATGTGCGCCCCTGGCCCCGGGCCTAGGGGACCTGGTGGTAAAACCGGCCCAGTCTTTGAGTCGTTTTCGCATTCAATGTCCAAATTTCACAGCAGTGCATCATTACAAGTAAGGCACATTGATAAACTTTATGCTTGAGACACGATGGTAGTTTGCTTTTGAAAATAAAGTGTAGTCTTTCAAACAAACTCCACGCCATTTTACATCTTCTATTTATTTCATCAGTCAACTTGGCATTCGATGTCTTGAGCTGGCCCAAGTAAACATACTCATCAACTAATAATTATTTTCTGCTTAGCAGCATGTTGATAGTACATTACTTGTTTCACTTAAACAAATTTTAAGTCATATTATCGAACTCTCATTATACAGCTCTTTCATTCTGGTTTGTAGTTCTTCGGCATTGAATCAAACAGGACTATACCGTCAGCGAATCGTAGGTGATGAAGATATTCGCCATTGATCTTTATTACAACTTCATCCCAGTTTAAATTTTGGAACACTCTCTCCAGGACAGCTGAAAACAGTTTTTTAGAAATAGAATCACCTTGCCTTACCACTTTTCCAACTTAAAAATTTTCACTCTCTTGAAATAGTCTAACGACAGATGTGGTAGTCGAGTAAATGTTTCGCAGTAGATTGATGTATGCACTTTCGATGCCTTGATGCTTAAGTGATTTAAGTACTACTGCCAAGGATGATCGAATCGGAAGCTTTTTCAAAATCTGTGATTCCCAGACAAAGTGGAAGTTCATATTCATTAGTCCTTTCCATAACTTCATTAAATGTTTATATGTGGCCCATTGTGTTAAATCCACGACGAAACCAGCTTGTTCCCTTCCCTGGTTAAAATCCAAGTATCGTTCAATAGGATTGAAAATAACTATGGTGAACATTTTGTATAGAACTGACAGTAAACTAATCGGTCTGTAGTTCTCGACGTGTTCTTTGACCCCTTTCTCGTTTAAGAAAATAATAACAGTATTATTCCAACTTGACGGTATTTTTCTCTTCGTCAGGCACATCGAGAATAATTTAGCAAATCGCTCTTTCAGCTTTTCACCTCCCTATTTAAACATCTTTGCTGTGAGTCCATCTTTTCCTAGCGATTTTCCGTTCTACATCCCTCGAAGTATTTTATC
This sequence comes from Lepisma saccharinum, assembly GCA_022664845.1. NCBI lineage: Eukaryota > Metazoa > Arthropoda > Insecta > Zygentoma > Lepismatidae > Lepisma > Lepisma saccharinum. Next base: position 6,471 of record JAGDQP010006020.1, read on the forward strand.
CACTTCTTGTTTCATTATGTGGGATATCTCTATCATTTTCTTCTGAATCTTCTTTTCCTAGTTGTTCTTCGGAGTAGTACAATTCTCTGTAGAAGTATTTAAATATTTTGATAATTTCTTCCTTATTTCGTGTTGCGGTCCCGTCTGGTCTATTAACGGCAGTAATTTGTTGTTTGCCTATCATATGCTGCTGTTTGGTTTTCTTCAGGCTCTTGTTTTCCTTCGATTGTATTTCTAACAACATGCTCGTTATATCTTCGTCCAATCTCACTCATTTTCTTCCATACGGTTTTATTTACCTCTATGCACTCAATCCTCTTTATGTGAATTTCCCATTCTTTCATTTCCCTCCTTTTCTTTATCAAGAGTTTTGTTTCTTCCGAGAGTTTGCTCTTTTTTCCTTTTGATACCTGCTATTTCTTTGGCTGTTTCTCTTATTATCTCAGTTGGTATATTATTTCTGTCATTGATGTCTTCTTTATCTTCTAACTCTTCCAAGGCACTGAATCTGTTGCATAGTTCTATATCGAATGTTTATCTGTGTTTTCTTAAATATTCCATATCTAAATGTGGCGGCTTTCCTCTGATAAGCTTCTTCCTCTCAAGTCTAGTACTTAGTTTTAGCTTGCATCTTCTCATCCTATGATCACTCGAGATTGTTCAGAACACACGGTTTGCAGAATTTCCCTGTTATTCGATAAAACGTAGTGTACTGTGTTTTCAGTCCCATTTGGGCCTTTAAATCTCCATTTTTTCTGGGTAGGTTTCTTGAAATATATATTGGAAATGAACAGTCTGTTGGCTTCTGAGAATTCCACTAACTTCTCTCCTCTCTCGTTTCTTTTGCCAGTTTTCCACTTTCTTGTCACTTCTTTGCTTAGATCCTAGTTTCGCATTAAAGTATCCCATTACAGTTTTGTAATGCGATTTGCGACTATCAAAAATTTGAATCTTCGCGTGTAAGTTTTCGACTTCCTCCTCCAAATGTAACGTTGTTGGAGCATATCCTTGTATAAGTTCCATATTGTATCTCTTATTAATTTTTATTACTACTTGAGCGATTTTATCGGAAATTCCTTCCAATTCTGTGATCCATGTCTTCAGGTCCATGTTAATTATAAAGTCAACGCCCGTCGGTTTTTTATTTTCTATTCCTTTGAAGTAAAATATGTACTCTGACAGTAGTTCCCAATTGTTCTTCATTCTTCCTCCACACTTCTGATAGACCTATGATGATGTCCCACTTAATTCTCTTGAGTTCATTCTCCATTTCTTCTAATTTGTCCTCTCCTGCAAGTGACTGACAGTTCAGAGTCGCCACGTATAGGTCTGTTCGAGTTGCAACGTTGGTGTCCTGGCAGTCTACATTCCAAAATCGGGTATTTTGACCGTCTGACTTCCTGCAGGAGTGACGGCTGCCATTGCCAGCTTCATTCCGTCGTCAGGGCAATGAGGTCCTCCGTGGCTGTTTCTTTACTTTATCATCATGTGTATAGAAAGCGGGGTGCAGATATTTGACTCACCATGATGTCTGGTAATGCTGGTTGGTGAGCAGCCCATCTATGTTCGTTCGCCAAGCAGTTGCTTGGGTACTAACAGGCCCCACGACGTGAAGGTATGGATTGTACATCAGAGGTCTACCCCGGTCGGTTCCCTTAGAAAGAGGAATTAAGGGATTTCCTCCCAGTTAGAGGCAGCAGCTGGGATGATATTTTGAAATCTTCATTCTCATATTTCTCAGCATCGTATAAATGTCGCTTAAGACTATTTTGTCCTATGCCCTCCCATTTGTTTGTAGGTTTATGTAATGGACATATTTCTGCTGAAAACAATCATTGTTGGATGTATCTATTAGGTTTACTTTTAGACCTATATAATGAACATCTTTTTTTTAAAAAAACATGTGTTTTATATTTGTGATTTTATTTGTAACCCTATGTAATGAACCTTTTGTGTTCAAAACAGGCTTTTTCTTAAATATTACACTTATTCCTAGGCTTACACAATAGCCATTCTTGTGTTATAAACAGACTTTTCCTTCCTGTTTACAAAATTTATTTATATGTCTATGTAATGGCCATGTGTTGAAATATGTGCTTCTCTAGGTCTTGCTTATTCTTTATCTTAGATTTTACAAGACCTCTTCATTCATATTTATGATATTAATCGTAGACCTACGTAACGGACAGTTTTTATCCTACATAGACCTATTCTTTAATATGTATTAAATCTGCTTTTAGACTTATATAATGAAGTTTATTGTGATGGAAACCTTTTCTCTTTCATATTTATTAACTTTATACGGAAGGTTATGTAATGAAAAGTTTTATATCGAAAATATACTTTTCTTTCATATTTATTGAATTCATTTGTAGGTATATGTAATAGACTTTATTGTCTTGAGATATGTGCTTCTTCAGATGTTGGTTAATATTTACCCTAAGAGTTACTAGACCCTTCATCAAGCAAAATTATTATTAGACCTATAACATCTAAGAAATAGGAAGCATGTAATCTCTAAAGGGTACAATACAATTTATATTTTCCTTTCGAAGAAACTTTCAGTTATCAATTCAACACCATGACCTCATGGACGAAAAAGAAGAATCTATAAACTTTTACTAATCATTAATCATATTTGTATTCTAAAACACAAATACTCCTTATATCTCTACAATAAAGAGGAAATAAAATTACAATTAACTTTTTTACATAGTCTATTACCGTAACATTATAATATTTAAAGAGAGAAGTTAATATAAGTTACATTTTTGGTCCAGTTACTCAGTGAGTATTTTTTCCCTTTCTGTGGTCAATTTTTTCCCTCTTTCGAACGCTCTGACAATTTCTGCATTTCGACGTTTTGACCGTTTCCTTCCACAACTTGTCCAGTTCTTTCGACGTTATGACCGATTTTGCGTTTCGACGATATGCCTTTCGACGCTTTGACCGTTTCCTTCCATGATTTGTCCAATTAATTCGACATTATGACCGATTTTGCGTTTCGACGATATGCCTTTCGACGTTTTGACCATTTTTAATTTTCGACGCTTTCACCGTTTCTTCCACGATTTGTCCAATTAATTCGACGTTATGACCGATTTAGCGATTCGACAATATGCCTTTCGACGCTTTCACCGTTTTTAATTTTCGACGCTTTGACCGTTTCTTAGACGAATTGTCCAGTTCTTTCGACGTTATGACCGTTTTTTTTATTTTCGATGATATGCCGTTCGACGATCTGACCGTTTAACCTTTCGACGTTTTGACCACATCTTTCGACGATATGTCCAATTCTTTCGACGTTATGACCGTTTTTGCTTTTCGACGTTATGCCTTTCGACGCTTTGGCCGTTTAGCCTTTCGAAGTTTTGACCATATCTTTCGACGCTTTGACCGTTTCCTTCGACGATTTGTCCAATTCTTTCGACGTTATGACCGTTTTTGTTTTTTCACGATATGCCTTTCGACGATTTGGCCTAGACCCGTTTTTTTTAGCAGGGCAAATTTAAATGATTCTACTTAAAAAGAAATAAATGCATAAGCTTTTCCAAGTAATGACGTACATTTGTAAATGTTCTTGATTTTAAATGTATGCTCTCATTTGTATGAACTAATTTCTCTATGAAAAAATCATAACGGTAAAACATTTATGTGATTCAATAGAACTTTTACGATCATACTTTGCATACTCCTTTCTTCTTTTCCTACGTCTTTGCAAAATCTGGAATCGTTGATGTCCTGAACAGACTTTGTCATAACTAGATAAAAGAACAGAAACATAAAATATTGTGAGATCTCTATAATTTAATGTACTTTGTATTTTCATTAGTGTAGCTTACTAGTAATGGATTCCTAATCAGCAAAATATTTGTTTGGACATTACAAAAGGAATAATATGACAGAAACATAAATAACGACGTGATAACATCAGGTTGGCCTAACTATCATATGGTACACAAAATGAGTTATAATGTTGAAGTTACATCTTTATTAAAGACATTCGGTGTAGCACGTAGAAATAAAAAGCAAGGGTTTCTATCTTATTGCCATTTTATTTATACTTCCATGTTACAGGTTAGTATGAGTTTGGAAAGTATTAGTGGAGGAGCCATACTGGGAGTATTTTCACTAGGACTTTTATGCCCGTGGGCTAACACAAAAGTAAGTACGTGTCTCAAGAACTTTGTTTCTCATGGATACTTGGATGTACTGTAGTGCACACATCGAATAATATCAAATCAGAAAATCTATTTTGAGTTTAAGCAATTTTTATACTAATATAATTATTTTCTCATATCAAAATATTACATAGAAACATTTGTGAATAGGTCTAACAGTACGAAAACTTAAAATCCTTTATTGACGAAAGGTAGGTGAACTTAACTGATTACTTTATCTTCATAAGTAAATTAACTACCCACTTTAATTTGTGAAAGAGCGAAACAAATCTCAAATGCAATGACTAACAGCTGTGTCTTCCTAAATTAGTACTATTATACAATAAAGTGAAATTGACATGACATTTCTGTACAGACGAAAAATGTTTTGAAAAACTGCTTTTTAACGTTAGTACTTTGGGAGCACTATAGACTAAGATGATGTAAACTATAGTCACTAAGTTCATAAACACTTTGATGTACTAGTGATCAATAACACAATATACTCGTAGCAATGGTGACTTGAAGCCTGAACGAAAGTCAGAGTACTTTTATAGAACAACACATTCGTTGAGAATCCTAATTAAGGTTGAACTAATAAGTTTCCATGGGCCTATATAAAAAGAGTGGTAGGTTGATGTAATAATATAAGTTTTTCAGACACAATTGCAAGAAATACTAAAATGTGGTGACTAAAAAAATTTTTATGAATGGTATTAGATGTATAGAGCGTAAACAGTATTTTTATTTCAGTAGATGTCGTGAAGTATTTTGAAAATATTGAGCACAAATTACTTTTCAAAAAGTGCAAATATATTAGCTATAACGGAATTTTATCTATATCTACTATTACTATGCACACAATAAATTAGCTTGTCGACAAAGTAGTTGGTATGTTAATTCCCCGTGTTTTCGTTCACAGGGAGCACTAGTGGGGGCTGTCACAAGTCTTATATTCATGTCTTGGATGATAATCGGGAGTCAAGTCGCCATAGCTTCTAAGAAGATTGTCTTTCCAAAAATGCCTGTGTCTGTCGAAGGATGTGATTATCAGTTTACGATTGATAATGCTACTCAGTTTGTATCAAACTCAAGTACGAGGTAATAATGTAGGTGTAACTGATCAATTTCTCTATCTTCCGTATTTAAAATGGTTTATTAGCTTTTCCAAACAGGTTTGTGAAACTAAACTTCTATTAGGGGCGCAATATGTTATTTGTTTCAGACAAGTTTAGTAGCTCTTGAGCTGTCGCATGAGTTTCACGAATGAATTCAAGATCAGTCAAATTAGGCTGCCCAACGACAATAGCCATTTCATCCGTGGAGTTCTTCATTATACAGTCTCCTCCACTCTCCAGTCATTTCGTCCTGTTTCGGCCCCTACATCTTTCTCAAAACTTTATTTTCAAACACACGTAATTTATGTTCATCTGCTAGGGTCGTACTCCAACTTTCGCAACCGTAAAGTACTACCGGCAGAATAACCGTTCTATATATTTTCAATTTCAATTTCCTTGGTATTAATCGCGATGCTAGAAGTTTTTGGACTGAATAGAAACATGCGTTCGCCGATATTAAGCGACTTTTTATTTCTTCCATGACCTCTTCTTTGCTTGTTACGTATGCTCCTAAGTATTTAAATTTGTTTACTTTCTCTGTTGCCTCATTACCAATTCTTATGTTTTTATTTCCTTCATTCCCTGTGTTTCGGCTCGTTATCATGTATTTTATTTTATATATGTTTACCTGTAGACCTATCTCATAGCACGCTTCTACTAAGATATCGGTGTTGCTTTGTGGTGCATGTATATCGTTTTTTATTAAATGTACACCATCCGTGTATACACACAGTTGATTCAAACCATTCAATGATACTCCCTTTTTGTACCCTTTAATTTTTAAAATCGCATATTCTAACGCAAAGTTAAACAGTAGTGGTGACAGGGCTTCTTCAAACGGTTGCGAATCTTGAAACTATCTGACATATTATTACCTATCCATACTCTGCTTATGGGGTCGGTGAGACACATCTTCACTAGTTGAACCATTTTTTCGGAATTCCAAATCGTATCAGGATAATGTATAACTTTTCCCTTTTGATAGAATCATATGCTTTCTTAAAATCAATGAATAAACTGGTGAACCGTCCCGTTGTATTCCTATTTCTTCTCCAAAATGTGTCTCAAGGCTAAAATTTGGTTCAACATGAAACTATCTATTTCTTCTAAATCCACATTGGTGATCTCCAACTATTTCATCTACGTACACGCTTAGGCGTGATAACAGAATATTACTTAATACCTTGTAACAGGCTAGAAGTAATGAGATTCCTCGGTAATTATTACAGTCTGATTTATCGCCTTTTTTGTAAATCGGAACTCTTATTGAGGTTTTCCATTCCTTTTTGGGAGCTCCTCCTTTCTCCATATAGAAGTTATCAATTTATGTAGTTCCTTGATTAGTGCCGTTCCTCCCGCTGGAATATTATCTATGCTTGGTGATTTGAAATTTTTCAATCTCTTTATCGATATTTCGATCTCGATCTCCCTAGGTTCGGGAATGCACGGTTCCGTGGTATGGATTTCAAATTTCTTTGTTTGTTCTCCGTTATATACATTAAGAAGTTTGTCGAAATAACTTTTCCACAAATCAACAATTTTAGTCGGATCCGCCTGAAGATCTCCACGTTCATTTCTAATTATTCCTAACATCGGCTGGTAACCTTTTCTTAACGACTTTACGCCTTTGTATACATCTCGTATGTTATTTGTTTTCCCGTTTTCCTCAATCTCCTGAATCTTCTGCATTAGATATTCTTGCTTTATGTTTCTGAACCCGAGTGTGGCGTTTCGTTTCGCGTTACTGTAGTGGTTGATATTTGCTTCACTTTTATTACTTAGCCATTGTGGCCTGGATTGTTTTCGTATTTCATGAAGCTTAAGGCATTCTTCATCAAACTAAGGTTCGTTTTTCTGTTGTTTCTTCTCACCTACGCGTTCCTTCGCTACACTCTTAATTGTTTCACGAATTGCCTCCCACATCTTACTTACATCAATTCCATTATTAATATCTTCATTATTATTACTCGAGTCGGCTAGGATTTCGAAACTATTTGAAAGTTCGAGTTGATAATATGCTTTTATGCTGGGATTATTTAATCGTTTAACTCAGAATTTCAGTTGTTTTGACCGCTTGCTTTTTATGTTCGCGATGAATAACTTTCACCTTAGTTTTGTGATCACTAATTGATGGTCGGTGTCACCTTCCGCTCCTCTCTACGACCTAATGTCCATTATGTTGGTGTGTCCTCATCTATCTACTAATGCGTGATCGATCTGGGTGAGAGTTTTGCCGTCCCGAAGATACCCATGTGTATTTGTATGTGTCTTTGTGTTCAAAGTACGTCTTCTTTACCAGTAGGTTTTTCGATGCTCATACCAGATAAAAATCTATTTATATTATACATTTGCATAGGTCGAAATTTCGACATCGATATTTGAGTTTTAACGGAGTTACATATAGTATTTTTACAATAGGGATGAATAATGCTCTTGCTCGTTTTGCTAAATGTTATTTTACCATGGTAAAGAAAGATATGAATACTTGAATAAGAATGACTTGAAACGTATACATATGTTGGCAGCGTTCAAAATGGCGAGAAGTCAAAATTCAAAAATAGCTTTTTTCCTTTCCTTGCTCATGTTTAAGATTCGAACAAAAGCGTAGCAATTGATCAGACACCATATATATATATATATATATATATAT
>JAGDQP010006020.1:14498-34755 GCA_022664845.1 Lepisma saccharinum
TATATATATATATATATATATATATATATATATATATCAGACACCATACATATATACTATATGTATGCATATGTATGTGTGTGCATATATGTGTAAATAGCTCTATCACCTTTTCTGTGTCACTCTGGTGTTAATATATTTACTAAAGCATTATCCATAACCATTTTGCAAATATGAAAAACTCTTTTGAAACTAAAATATCAACGATTAAATTTGGATCGTATGTTTTGCTTACATAAATGCATAACGTAAAAAAGAATATCTGTTCTTCACCAGAGATTTTCATATCAAAGCCCACATAGCATTATTTTCCCCTTTTGTAAAGCTATATCTCCTTTCACACTCAAATCGCAAAGGTAAAATTTCTACTGTAGGTTTTTGGTATACAATTGTATAATATGTCCCAGACTTGAATTTTTATCTGGTCCCCCACCAGAGATATTTGGCCTTTAATACTTACGAATACGATTTTTTTTATTTTTGAAATATTAATAAAATGTTAAAGAACCATTCGTCACCTTTCATTTCCTATATTTCTCCATATACGTTGATATCCAATAGTGCACAAAAAGTTAATATTATCGTTAAACTCTTTTCGTGCGAAAAACACCCTGAATGAGGAATTTGATATAAACCGACAATTAGATTTGGATAAAATTTTGACCAGTTGAATTACGTTTTAAGCTTTTCATGCAGAGAACAAAAATTATCAAAGAGACTTCAAAGAAAGGAATGGTTTTGGTTAGAATATTCTATGATAAACCAGTTCGTAGATATTACTTTTTTGTATTCGTTTGCAGACACTAATTTTGACATGCAATACAAGAATGGCCGCAATTAATCAATCAGTGTGGTGATAAAAATAAAAGAAAATCCACACTATTTAGATATAGGAAACATAAGCATTAAACAAAAGTTTAGGAAGAGGTCGAACGGCCAAGCTAGACCACTTAAGATTAAATAGCACTTATTACATTAAAAAAATAACCATGCTAATGGCGCAGATAATATATTTTTTCGCCGTAATGATTAGAATATAGAAGTATATGTGCAAGGAAAATTTGACAACTCAAGCATCGATTTTGGAGAATCAATCATATGAAAGTCAAATTCATGTGTGTGGAGTGTTATAAAAAGTGTGGAAATATTATTAAAATTAAAATTTTCCAAAGAAGTTTATAGTAAATACATTGTAATCGGTACTGGGTGGAAGGTGCCACATGTGGGAGAGTACGTTCTTCATCGCTGTCATGCTGAAATCTTCCATGTTTTTCTGAGATTTTCTTGCATTGGAAGAGCCGTATAATATGCGCTTGTGTGCTAGAATCGTACAGAAAATACGTTTCTCTCCAGTATCTATATTTTCTAATTAAGGTTTAAGTGGGTTTCTTCTCTACGCTGACAATTTTAAATATTCTATTTATATTTCGTAAGAATGCTCGGAGTCAGATGACAAAGATTTTGGTACCAAAGAACGAATATAAAAATTTCCATTTTCTCAGTGTCCGTTTCTTTTAATTTAGACCTTCATCTTTGAACTTCTTTTCTTGATTACAGCAGTGTTTATCATCATCTTATCATTTATACTGGATACTTTCTTGAACACAGGTCAATTAATTACCATCATCTTCTAAAATATTTTATTGGTGTCGCAATAGCATGAAACCAAACGTCGTAAAAACATAATTTCCCGAATAAAATAGGTGAAAAAGAACATGTGTTCTATAAATACGTATTTTAAACGTAATTGAAGCAGTGTTTACAAGGTATTTTTTTTATCAATTTCGATATGCGGAGGAATAGTAGCTATCCAAAAATATAACTAGGAATAAACCGAAGGTTACCATCATGGTTTGTTGGAATTGCAGAAAATGACTAAACATTGTTGGTCAATAATGAGACATTGAAATTGACAATACATATGTGTTAGATCAGACAAAATTTTAAACCAGTGATGAGTGTAAAACACTGTACATTTATTCAAGTATACATCTCTGACACGTTTATGTTATTATCTCATGTGTACAAATTGTTTCACAGATAACGTTAGCAACCTATATAAAATCCACCTCCCGTGCAGTCTATACTTTCAACTAACCATTTTGTTTGATTTATTATAATTTCTTATTTGGAGGATTCCCTGAAAATTCGAAAGAAACAAAATTATGATATGAATCTATGTTATCATTTTGTTTTCAAATGTTAGTGCAATGAAATGAAACCAAGTACCAGGTGGCCGTATCTCAGTTAGTAGGGCGTTGTCGTTACATTCGGATGAAACTTAATCCAACATCTTACCATCTGAGGTTGTTACAGGAATATTCCACTATTACACAAACTAATGTCCATGCAACATACCAAAGTTCCCGGCAGGCTAACTATCCCGACCTGAGCCAAAGATACTTAAACGCCATATATTCGATTTAATTTAATTTAAATTTGATTTAATTTAAGCCAAGTAACATTCCATAAAGATTTAAGATAAAATTACTTTCTTCATTCCCTGACATTCAGAATGAAGTATATTAGTGAACAATGTGAAGCAATAAGTCGAAATGTGATTATGTGGAAATTTGATGTATTTATATCTTTTTAAACTATTATATTAGTCCTAAATAATCTTTTTATGTTGTTTAGTATGTACCTTATTCAGAAATCAGCTAATTCATACTGCAGTTTAATGAGCGTTTACGTAAAGTGTTTCCTTTCTAAATATACACATTATGACATTATCTTTATTCATGTTAATTATTTGTATTTTACACTTTATTTCTGCATTTCAGTGACTCTGTGTTCGGATTGTACAGAATTTCCTATAGATATTACATGCTGATTGGATCATCAATTGTGATAATTGTGGGACTTATTGTGAGTTTCATCACCGGTCGAAGAAACCCGGAAGACATTGATCCGAATCTCTTAGCTCCAATAACTAAGAAATTATTTATAAAGAGGACCAGACATGATCACACGGAAGCTAGCCTTCTACGAAAGGTATCAAATATAAGCGTATTTAAACTCTAGATGTGAAAATGTTGAGTAAGTATTCATGCATAACCAAATGTTGCACTGATTTCTTCTTCTTGACAGATTCCCACTCTCTAATTTAATTATTATCATGTACGATGGTAATGCACTATCATGCACGCCTGATGGGCGCAGCGAACTGAAAATGTTCTCCGCGAAGCCGGGGCGGGCCATCCCCGTATCTGTGTTCCCACCTCAACTCCAGACTCGGCGTCGAGGTGTGGAGTCAGCAGGACCTTTAATTTTAATTACTCATAAAAAAGAATAAAAAAAGGACTACAGTTAAGCAAGGGAGCGTTGGGGATTTTTTCTTATAGCCCAGTAGCAGAATACACACCTGGGCCCTTTTTTCGCGATTGGAGATGAGTATTTTCTTTGTTTATTTCCTTCTTCCTTCCTTTTATTACAGACTTGAGTTGTTACAACTTCTATTACTGCTTGCTTATCGTTACTCTTATTGTTTCACATTCGATTAGTTGTTTATTTAATAGTTATTTGTCATTTCTTTTATGCAGCTTTGGTTTTGTCTTTTAATTTATTTACCTTCGATTATATTCTCACCCATACATGCATTCTCATCTAGTTTGATTTATTTATTTTTCTAATTAATTTAATTTATATCTTGTTTGCTTATTCTAAGCTACTATAAGCTTTTCCATTAACTTTAGTCGTTACTCTAGTGGTTAGACTTGTTTATATGTTTGCTCTATTATTTTTACATTACACATATATTCCAAATACTTATTCTGTCTATGCAAATTTGGAATTTTTACCTGTTTTAAATAGTTCTCCCTTCCTATAATAAATTTAAACATTACCCTTTTATATCCCGTATCTACCCTAAACTCTTTCTATCCTAATTCTACTTCTCAATTAATTAATTAATTAATTAATTAATTAATTAATTCATTCATTCATTCATTCATTCATTCATTCATTCATTCATTCATCCGTTCATCCATTCACACCATCCTGAAGCTGACCTCTGAAGGTCCGGATCCCGGTAGCTGGAACTAGTTCCTCCATATCCGCAGATTGGGGCCATCCTGAAATTCTTCTCCTCTTCTTTCAGTTCCACACTTTCACCACTTTCCTTTTAGGCATAGTAGACCTTATATGTTCCACATTTCAAATGTGAAAAAAAAAATAGTATGTTGATAAATTATAGGATGGAAACGAATTTTTATACCGAACTAATATAAAAAGAATGTTTCTTTTCCAATAGGCAAAGGGAAGGGAGGGGGGGGGGGGCATTTTCTACTCATATTTTAAAATTTATCTATTCCGAAAATGTATCTCTAGAGTCCACCTATTGCGAATATAACGTTCTAATAATTACAACACTAATGAACTAGTGTTTATAAAAATTCACATAGATAGAATGAATACGGCAGAGCTTAAATGGGTCAGCGGATGTCGGGTGATGCTGGTCAGGTTTTGGACTGTGTCAGCGGGCTTGTTATTCGAACCCATTCTGACTCGGTGATTCGAGTTAGATCTGATAACCCAGAGGATCAAGGAGATATTTTAATTATTTCATTCCGTTTGAACAGTGTTTCTTTCAGAGGTGATCAGGACCGGAGAACACGAAAAATACGATTTCGAAATCCATAGTTAAATAGATTTTTCAGACCGGGTCAATCGGGTTACCGGGTCACTTATGTTTGGGTCAGGCCCTGTCACCGGGTAAGACCCTGTCACTTTTATCTTGCTGTTGACTTTGTGGGAACTGAACTTTCTGGGAACTGTAAGTTGTTTTACTACTTTTAAATTCTATATTTTTATCAGTAGGCCTACTCCCTTTTCTTCTTCTTCTTCTTTCACTCTCCCCTTTCTCTCTGCCTCTCTATCTCTCTTATTTCTATACCTCTGTCTAACAGTCATCCATCGGTTTCAATTTTTCATTGTGTGTGTTTGAATTTCTCCCTCCATCTACTTATATAATTTATTTGTCTCGCTTTTATTCTTTCATTTTATGGATACTAACATATGTCTATTTTAAAATAAACGTGGTTATTTTGTTTGCTGATTTTAGTATGGGAGGGACGAAGGAAGGAGAAAGAGGGGGTCTCTTTACCATACACGATTGTGAGATAAGAAGGTGCCATTTTGTTGGCCTAGCTGCACAGCGTTTGCTGTCGCAATTTTTTTGATGCGAAGTGTACAACATATGAATAATCCGTCACACATGTTTTTTGTTATATATATATAACAATATATATATATATATATATATATATATATATATATATATATATATATATATATATATATATATATTATAAATTGCTCAAAATGCTGAGAAACATTTCAAATACGGAGCATAGCTTTTCTTCGTTTTGTTGCTATTGCACTTTGGCTGAGAAAGAACTCATTTATACCCTTTAGGCAATACTTTTGGTTCTGTAATTTAAAGACAATCTACTACTACTTTAATGGGAAGACACTCTATCTTGCAGCGAGGATTAAATAAATGAAGGACGGAAACAATACGAATTCGTAGAAAATATGTTTTGGGGCTTAAGGAAAAAAAAACTACTAAGATTAAATGGATGAGGACGACAATAATACGCATGCATTTATGTACAAATTACTAACACTAAATGACAGAAAGTAGAGAGCATCAGGATAATGAATAACGGACGTATAACGTAAATGAACCCAACTCACATACCTCTGGAACTGCGGTGATGAACCTTGATAGCTGTGGCAATAAGCCTGGGTTGCTGCGGCGATGAATCGTGAGAGCTGCGTCAAAGATGTTGACTTTGATTCAAACCTAGGTCGACTTTGATTCAAACCTAGGTCGCGTTTCTGAACGCCTTTGGCCTCTGGTAACAAGGCCAGTCGATTCTTCTTCTCGGCTAGGACAGCCCCTAGCTATTATACTTTTTCTCTTACTCCTATACGACAGAGCAGGAGAAGATGTTAGTTGCCAGAGCTACTGACCACTACTTCAGTACTCTGTATCTAGTAGGATTGCAACCTATTGATGAATAAATTACGGGACGCTCTGCAAAAAATACGGCAAAATTAAAAAAAAAATACTGGACAAATCAGAAATAAAATAAAATGAAAGTAACTAGTAAACTTTTGTATTACTATAGAACTACCCGTATAATTCAAAACTTCCATAATAATCTAGAACATACAGAAAACTTATTGCTTGTGAAATTTCACCCTCCAAAAACACTGGCTGGCGGAAAATCGAATACTTCAATTTCTAAGTTGATGTTAATTTCTAGACTGCAATAAAATGACTTTTAATTCAACACTTTTCGATGTTCCTGGGCGACCACCATTTTTTGTTGAATCAACACAAGTTCGACGGTGTTCATTTCGATGATTCAACACAAGGGATGTGTTGCCAATTGTGATTGAACACAATGAAGAGTGTCATGCTACCACTATCACAGTGTTGAATCAAGAAATCATACAACAAACGGTGTTGATTTAACAAAAAATGTCGTGGTCTCTCTAGTACACCGAAAAGTACTAAATTAACACAACCATTTTTTGCAGTGTGTTATCATCTAGAGTAAACAAGGAGCGAGTATTATATCCCAGGTATCATGTAGGGGCCTGGGGATGTGAACAGTGAGTACTCGCCACTGTGCATAGTAAACAGTTGGAAAAGAGTCCCTCACGGTTTATTTGTTCAAATTATTGATATGTTGAAAATATTCGTGGGAATTTACTACTTGTTATACGGGACAACCACTGATAATACGGGACGGGCAAAAATCTCCTAAAATACGTGACATCTCGTATTATACGTGACAGGTGGCAACCCTAGTAACTAGGCTTCTAGTCGATGCTCATGATGTCTAGTTTCCAGTTTATATAGCTGCACACTGCTGCATGTCACTTACGGAGTAACGATAATCACTAAGATGAAATGTTAATGGTTTGACCAACTGCGGAGTATCACTACTTACTATTAACCAATCAAAATTAAATGGGTGTTGACGAAACTCTGTTGTCTTTCTTAATTTTGGGTTGGTAGAAACGCAAGTAAGTAGGAAACTAATATTGCTGAATTTCCTTGTCCTTGAACGTCCAGAGCTTTTGGCAAATTCACCGCTCCTCTGTAACTTTGTAATGCTGATTAATAAATATGCAACTTTACAAGAATTTGGAAACACATGTATGAGCAACGAGATATTCTCTGTTGTCCTTGACTGAAAATCTCCCGTTACACATTTTTTTAACTATTACACTTATGTCTGGTCTCGGAATACTCAGAGATGAGAAAGAAAGATTGTTTTAACAGAAAGATGATTAAAAATATTTCTCTGTTCATTTTGTTGAATAGATGTGAGTTTGGGTTCTTTACTAAAATAAATCCGAGTCTATTTACAATTACCTATTGCATCAGGTGTTAAATACCATTCTTATATATACTAAGCTCCTGCGTAGCCTAGTCGGTAGCGCGCTCGACTTCAGTGCGAGCTGTCCTGGGTTCGATTCCCGGTGGGGGCTCAAAAATTTCCGTGTTGACCCAGCATCGTGAAGACAATTGAAGAGTTGCTGTGGATAAAAGAAACTGGCGATCACAGTGAGAGCTTCGGCTCTCCTCTCCCAACCCGTCTATTGAATATTACTGTGATTTATTATATATATATATATATGATTAAATCGAGCATATTTTAATTTTTCAATATCACTTGCATCCCTATGCTTTTGAGACCCTAACTTGAGTTTACGTTACTGAAATAATAATAATAATAAATCAGAACAAATTAATTGTTAGATAGCTTGTCAGTAGCGTATTATGCTGTTACTTATTAAATCTACTACTGTACATATTAATATAGGTAAATATATATTTAACAACATGCTTTAGGAAAAATATGCGAGGATAACATGATTTTGCAGTATTAATAATTAGATGTTGATGAAGTTGGCAAAATTGGTAATACAATGTGCAAATTAGTTGCAGCTTGTCAGAAAAGAATTTGCATTTGGATGAGGCTGAATACATGATTATATTATCGACGGTGTACCAATAATTCTTTCTTCACGTTATTTCTGATATTTCTGCTCATTCGGTAAGTTTGTATGCATGCCCAGGAGATGACTTTAATTTCGTAGAAAAGAGCACATTTCGATGTCAATATAACAACTCTGAAAATCCATGAGATCGAATTGAATTTGCACTCTCAAATCATACATTACGTTGAGTTGTTGTAGCTCAGGTGTTATGTTAAAATCTAACAACTAGAGCAAAACAATTAAATACAAACATGTATTTTGACTTAGTATTTTAATATCTCGTATCTATAGTACCAGGGTGAGTCATATGTTCATAGCGTTGGGTGGCCCCGCCCACTCGATGCCGGAAAATCATGTGCAACATGTAGAACAGGTGAAGGCGGTGGTGGCAGAAAGCGTGTCGCGCGTCTGTCTGATCAAAGTGCTAACGGTGTGTGGGAGGAACTACGCATTGAATACACAGTTGGCAGGACAATGGCTGAGGAGAAACTTGCGCCATTATTGGAAAAAAGGGGTTGAATGCAGGAGCAGCAGCCAAGGAAATTTGTGCCGTAAAAGGTGAAGGTAATGTCCACCCGTCCACAGCTGGAAAGTGGTTTCAACGTTTTCGGTCTGGTGACACCAGTCTCGATGACAAGCCCAAGAGTGGACACCCTGTGACGACGGATATCTATGCCCTCCTGAACGCTGTTGAAGGAAACCCAGGAACCAGTACCCGTCAGCTGGCAGATGAGGTCCAGACATCACAAACCAGTGTCATTCGTCATCTGCATCAACTTGGGTTTCGCTCCAGGCAACCGAGAATAGTTCCCCATTATTTGACTCCCGCTCAAGATCAACAACGTGTGACCCTGTGTGAAGAACTGCTTCGAAACCCAACTGACGACAGGTTTTGGCGGCGGATCATCACGAATGATGAAAAGTGGATCTTTCTTCGTTATCCTGACACCGTGAAACAATGGCTTCGACCAGGTACCGAGGCGCAGGCAGTGGTTCAAAGAGGGCAGTTTGAAGAGAAGACAATGCTGTGTGTGGTGGAATTTCGAAGGTCCGGTGCACTGGGAGCTCGTTCCACATGGTTGTTCCGTAGATGGGACATTGTATGCTGAACAGCTGCAACGGGTATACGACATTGTGCGCCGTCGTTATCCAGCACTGGTGAACCGAAAGCGACAGCTCCTCCAATTTGACAACGCTCCATGCCACAGGTCAAGAAGAGTCCGCCAGCACATTGTGGACATGGATGGCGTGGACATTTTACCACAGCCCCCCTGCAGTCCCGACCTTGCGCCATCTGATTTTCATCTGTTTCGTTCCATGACACACTTCCTGCGGGGCAGACAATTCCATTCCGTGGATAATGTGACAACTGACATTACATACTTCTTTGCTTCAAATCCTGCAGCCTGGTATCGTCAGGGGCTTGTGTCACTGGTGCAACGTTGGAGAAAGACCATACAGTGTGATTGGATGTACTTCGCCGAATAGGGTTCTGTGGTACAGAGGGAGGCGGGTGCTGCACATTATCCATGAAAATGCTACGAACATATGACTCACCCTGGTATTATAAAAATGGTTTACCTCAGTGTGTAATCACATTTTGTGATTCGTCTAAAACCACTTATATCTATCCAGCCCCCAACACTCGTAAAAGAAAGGTTCTGGGATTGGATAAGCTTAATTTATTTCAGCATTACTCACAACCAGATGCTCCGTTCTGATCTGATGTACAAATATTTGTACAGTATGCTTACTTTAACATATGTTAGTTTATTGTTTAGTATAAATAAAAACGTTGCCACTGAAACTGATAATAGTAAACTTTTCAACTCTTCACATATTGTACTAACAACAAATACCATTTGTACAAGACAGCATGACATTAAAAAAAAAACTTCTTTATCTACGAAAAAGGAGAAAACTCTGCTGCCCTCTATAGAGAGAAATTTCGGTAATTGGATGTACAGTATCAGCTACAAAGATTACAAAATATATGACATATTTTTAATTATTAATACACCTTATCAATTTATCAAAGTAATTGCTTTTTATTTTTTACTTTATTTAAAAGCATTTTATTGCTGTCGTGTAGGTTCAAAATGAAATTTCACCAAGTATTAAATTTTAAAAACATGATTTCGTCCATGGCCTGAAAATTATTGTAAGCACTTTTTTTTTTATATATTGTCTACGCATTATATAAAATACATCGTTAATGATAGAGGCTATATACAATTCTGAGAAATTTTATATACATGAGTACAAGGTACTAAATGTTGCTAAGACGAGAACTAATTATCATCCTGTCCGATACCTACGTTATTTTAGCCATCAACTGTACCTTTCTTGAATGAAACCTTAAAGCAACTTCCACTTCGTTTCAGCTGAGGTTGTTAATTCCCTTGGATCACCCTGACATTTATTCGCCAGATTCATAATCAGTGGATATCTAAAATTAAAAAAAAAAAACTATTGAATCATTTTTACTGCATTCTTCGTGCCAAGATTTTACCAAATAATTTCTAACACTATACAACCTAAGTCTTCATTTTAATTTAACTCACTCTTAATAAGTCTTTTAGCTCGTAAGTTGCTCAATAAACATAACAATATATGTTTTGTGACACACGCCAAGTAATTTGGTTGTTACGATTTCTTATGTTTTCCGTTTTTTTTTTCAGAACATCCAGATGACCACCAGATAGATGTAGATTTCCGCCAGCAACATACGTTGAAACTAACTTAGAAATACATATTCCCTCTACAGAGTGCATTATACAATGCACTGTCACTTTGTTTTGCTGAATTAAGGAAAATTTAATGTTTGAGAAAAAATTGATACTACTATGGTATTACATGTTTACCACTCTGTAATCCGTCATATAATATATTTTCTATACGATGAAGTTCTGCTTGAATTTTGTGGCATATTAGTAAAATATACCTTTAGTACATGATATTTTTTTTTGTATGAACACATAATCCATACATGGGGCAATCCATGTGAAATCAACACACTTTTTTTTTTAACAAAATTTCACATTACCCCTATCAGATTTCTATGTTTTTTCGTTTATTGCTTGTGCCCGTGAAGTAGATTTATTGACACAGTGGTTTTTGTTCTATTAGCGTTCAGAAACCACAACTGTCAAATGTTGCGTGTTGTTACAAAAAGTTACAAAAATTCTTATTACTCATTAATGGCTACTGATAAAGAGCTCAGAGAGGGCTTATTTTCAAGGTCTTGTAATAACCTTTCGTTTGATATGCCACTTGATTCAGATTTGTATCGCCGAACGGGACGCCCGGATCTGGTACTTGCAACCAAGTATCCGGATTGTCGCATAGGATGCCAAGATCTCAATCTTCTATCCGGTCCCAAGATCGGATCTATGTACCAGATTCTAAGATTCACATCTTGGAATCCGATTGAACGATCAGGATTCTGGGTTTTAACAACCAGATCCGGATCCTCAGTTTCAGTTTTAGAAGATTCGAATTCAGGTCCCGATTTCTATACCTAGATACTGATCCATTGTTATCAGGAACAAGATCCGAATAGATTTGCCATGAACTAGAAATAATAATAATAATAATAATAATAATAATAATAATAATAATAATAATAATAATAATAATAATAATAATAAACATAAATTTGTTATTCTTGGCAAATTTACATGTCTTTGTTTTGAGTATACTTTGTCTTACACATGGTGTTGCAAACGTTGTTCCTGACAAGAAAATAAGAAAAAAAAATATACGCACCAGCAAGGGTTGCACAAATGTTACTCTTCGATACTATAGGCAGCCGAAAGCGTAGGAAAATGAATCTTAGAGCTCGATGTTTCCAATACCATTAACAATTGAACTGAGGCGTCATGGTAGTCTTAAAGGTTTGAAATCTGCTCTATCGCAAAATGCCAATCCGAAAATTGTGCAATGGGGGTGTAAAGGATTCACAAAAGAAAAATTATACTCCTAAAATATCTCTGTAGTAAAGGTGGATCGAAATAACCAACTTTCCACGAGGTAACAATAATTCATTTGCACCAGGTCGATATCCTAAATAGGTTTCCTTTGCGGGACGATTTTTTATAAATGACTTGCGGTTGCATAATATAAGAAGTAAGAATTGCATAAATGTATGTTTGGTGTACTTATCAGTAAAAGAGACTGTCATTGTCCTGTTAGATGGCAGTGATTACGTCTATCATCTGTACTGATACGGAAGTAAGTCTCATTCATACTGGTTTCGACTGACTGCTTACTATGGAGAATGTCTCGAAGTTCCCTATTTTCGAATTTTGGAATATGTATACTTTTGGATAAAGCAAATTTTAAGTCTTTGAGGGTACCATGTCGACTCAGTTCTACTCTTAATAGTATTTGAAATATCAAGTACCACATTTCATTTTCTCACACTTTCGACGGCCTGTAGCAGCGAAACGAAGCATTTGTGACCGTCGATGGTCTCTGCTTTATTTTTGCCTTTTATTTTCATGTCAGGAACAAATAAAATATTCATAAAGTGGACCCAGGTTTTTTTCAGTCACACCGTTAAATATCGGGATGATACTTTGAACTTAAGTTCTGGCCACTTGTTGCATCCTTTTCCCTACCCTTTACTAGCATGATCCATACATGCATAACGCTAAAGGCCATAAATAAAAGATACCATAAATACATATGGCAGTAAATAAAGTGTACCTTCGGCAGGTATACGACGAAAATAATTTTTATCTCGCTATCTCATTATTGTCCCAAATTATAATTTTCATGGTAGCTGTAAGTAGTGTTGCCACGAGACGAGACAAGATGAGAGAGACTTCAGGTGGTTTCGTCTCGTGCAAGTTGTGTCTCGTCTCGTAGGGTTCTGTCTCGTCTTGTCTCGTGCATATCATGCCACCCAAAAGTATAATGTAGGAGATTGCACCATACTGATCAAGGTACAACATAGTTATTACCCAGACTATACGCGACAAGGATGTGCCGCGGTGGCTTAGTTTTAGAGCACTCACCTCTGGTGTGTGTGGTCGTCGGTTCGATCCCGGTTAGTGCCATATGGGCTTCATGGTGGACAAACATCGAGTGTATATATTTTCTTTGGAGACTCCCGTATCCTCCCATTTTCTTCATTCCACTAATTCTCCCATTGTCATCCATTCGACCTGAGCCAAAAGCTCCTAAGGGCCTTAAAAATGAGTTAAAATAAAAACAGTTTAGTTCTTTTCGAATTTCGAAAAAAATATCGAATTTACGTACGCGTCTGTTAAATTTATTTCGTACATTCAAAGTAGATGCAGCCGTTGAACAACGAGGTAGATCGTCCGGTTTCTGCCCATATTCTGCATCACTTAAATAGTCACCCGAATCTTCTTACTTAGCAAGTGCCAATATTTCACTCTGCCTTAGTTTTTTTGTTGGTCAGCTCCAGTTGTGCCAGTTTTCTAAACCGAACTTTACCATCAGAAGGCTTAAAATTACCTGTTCACAGCCGGAATTTCCCGCAACTATATATAAAAGCTATAGGCTAATTTTAAAATAAATAATTCTTATTACTTACTCTAATAGCATCCAGTGATGATTGATTTTTTACCTCAATAGCCTTCAGTTTTCAAAACTCATAATATATATGTTCACAATGAAAGTTCACTTTAAGAAAATGCGCCATTGTATTCCACGAAAAACTCTGCAATTAGAATTTCACTAGTTTTCACTCGATTTTTATGTTCCAGTATTTCGTTTCGTTCAAATAAACATCTATTTTGCTATCGCCTGGTGTTTTACCCATTTCGAAAGTTGTGAAATTCGCTTTTACCGCATATTAACTCCATGTTGCAGGAACCTGGTACGCTCTGCAACCACGTTTTAAAATATTTATCTTCAAGCCAATCCTTGTTGAATCTTCTCGTTTAGTTCGCATTTTTGCACCTAAAAAGCTCGTAATTTAAAGTAATCTATGAAGAATATACCGCCTAACAAACTTGTAAAATTTGCTCTAACAACAGCCTGAAACGCACACAAACACATCGAATTCAGAAAGAGATTTAAGACTGCATCTTAGAAAGCTCACAACCTGAAGTGACCTGACGTCTTGGTTATTTAAAGGAATGAATTCTACTGAACTTTGGACCAAGCGGCTCTAGTAAGGATCAAATAGTTTACAAAATTCACCCCGTTTCTGCATCAACTGACCCTGCCCACATGTCCTCCTCTTCCTCCCTCTCTATCTTACTCTTTGTTAATGGGGGCGAACTGTGTGTGTATGCCTCTTTTTATTCTTGCGGCGTTTCCTAATTTGTCACACAGAACCACAGTTTCTGAGTTTTATAAAAGTAAGAGGGCTATTTGATAGTACCTCCATAGAAGTCCCCCTTGGTACCTCCTTGAATGCAGTACAGTACACATCAATTTTCAAAAATCAGGATGAATGCACAAAGAACCCGAAAGAGTATTGTCCGGTTTGTCTTCATCAGACTTATGGTAACAATTTTCGCTGCTCATCATAAAATACTCCCTCTCCTCACAATATCCGAACTCCATACTCCTTTTTCAGATCAAAATCGCCCCACTCCTCTGTATTTTCATTGCTACAGGTGCTGGTAACAAACCAAGGAGTTTGGGGGCGTACAATAAAATCATGTTTGTAGGCGTCTGTTCCTCCAAAAAATGTGAAAGGACGAAAAGGAGAGAAGCAAAGAGTGTGTGAAAGAGACAGAGAGAAAGGAATTTTCCATCTAAAATTTTAGCACCTTCCCAAATTTTCCGCGTTTGGCCACATATAGCAAAACTTTCCGTCTTTCCCGTGAACCATAAAATTTCCCGTGAAACAGTAACTTTCAAACCAACTGGATTCACTGGTAGACTTATGTTTTTCTCCTTGGAAAGAAGTAAAAGAGCACAACAAACTGAATATGATCTCACAACACAACACGGCCACAATCTTTCAAGAACGGTTGCTTAGTTTCGTCTGAACCAGCAGTGAATTATTAAGAGGCGAATATTTGTCAATACAGTCGGTACATTCCCAAAGGTAAGCTTTTCCCTACTTCTTCCGAAATACTTCTTTCACAGTCTCTGGTGTCAGTTCAACAAATAATGAGACCTATGTGACTCTTTCCGATTGGAAAGGCTTAGATTGGAATAATATAAAGCAATAAAAAATTAATTTTAATGTCAAGCTTAGCATCCTTTCGAAACTCCGTACCGAAAAAGACTGACACGTTTCTGTCTTTGTTCGGAACGAGAAGGACCATGGCACAATGGTTAATTGCTGAAACTGCCATTAAGAGAACTTGTGGAGTGTGTTTCTGTGACGTATTTTTATACATAGACTTCTTGATCAATGTTTTAACATTGTGCTTGAATCTGGAGCACTATCACAAAATAAAATTATTAAACTTGAATTAATTGGAAAGTGGGAATTAAAGCTGGTTGTAAGGATAATTACAATTAATTTTAGGCATTCCCTGTTCTTTGTAGGATAGTCTAATTTCTAGCAATAAACGCTGGTATACATATCCAATGCAACTATTTTATTACCAGTTAATCAAGTTTTGAACAAATTAAATAATTCTGTTTTTATTTTAGAGACATGACAGGAGACGAGAAATTTCGCGAGACGTCTCATATCGTCTCGTATATAGTCTCGTTTACGAGACAAGACAAATAGTCTGTCTCGTCTCGTGGCAACACTAACTGTAAGGAAGTATGACGAACAACTACGAATTTTTAAAAATATTTTTGAGATGTTCGGTTTTGAGAAAATCAAATTTGAAAATTTCGGGAAACAAAATTTTGTGCAATTTTATCGACTGACATTTCAAATGGAAGTTTGTTACAAGAGTTTTAAAATGAGCCCACTCCGAGCTCTCTAGCACCTACCGTTGATGAGTATAAGAAATTTAGTAAATTAGGGTCTTATGTTATTAAGATTATTAGATCTTAGACTAACATAAACACGGAAAATTTGACTGTTTTTGTGTTTTTTGAACGCTAATAGATCAAAAACCACTGTGTTAAAATTAAAAACAAAACATTGATATACTTTATGGCTACAAGCCATAAACCAAGAATCTGGCAAGGAAGGGCCATGAACGTGTTAAACGGACTTCTGAATCAAACATAGTCCATTCGAAAGAGATAACAGAGACATGTTCAGGGGCGAAAAATTAGATGCCCCCTGTGCCTCATAAACCCGTTTAAAAGAAAGCCATTTGAAGGAAATTTGAGACTCTCAGTTAAATAGTTATTGTATTAACACTACTCATCGGGGAGTCATGGTTCATATTTCATTCTGTTCAGAATAAACCAAGCATTCTAAAAGTGCCATGCATTTGCGCCCATGACGTATGCGGAAAGGGATATTTGGAAGCATTTCGCGAAACCCCCCTTCCCCAGCAAATCCCTTCTATCAAATTGTGTACCCTCTTTGGCGGTCCTGAGTAAGACCACACAATATAAATTTATCTCGAAACATACTATGGGGTATCGACAATACGTGTGCCAAGTTTGCTTTCATTAGCTTTAAACCTTAGATAGGTATTTAGAAAAAGGTTTTATACCAATGCTTTTTGTATATACGAAACCAAACCTATGGCCTTACCTATAAATAGGACATAATATAAGTATCTATAAACGCAGTACTATTCATTCGGTTGTCGTGGTCCGTACGTGGAGACGGAAATTGGGGTTAATTCGCGAAACTTTCCTCCAAAAAATCCCTATTGTGAAGTTTTGCACCCATAGTTGACCTAGTTTGTGAATTGAAAAAATGAATGATAGTAAAATAAAGTAACTAATCTTAGTCCATCCACTTTTCCATTATCTCTACTCCCCTAAAATCCCTTCTCGATATAGAGAGTGCAACAGTTGCTTGCAGCTAGTAGCAATTTAATTTAAAAATCTCGAAGAACTAAAACCTAGCCCAGCTGTGGTTGGTTAACCTAGAACCGATGCCCTTGTGTAGCAAATGCACAAGAGGGAGCGAGCAGTAGCTATACGATTACATTAGGATCGACGGCAATTTCCACTGTTGGAGGGTGCTAGATAGCATTATATATAGCTTTTGCAGTCACTGAGCAGAGACTGATCTCTATCCATCAGCCATAATCATTTTAACATCGCTGTACACTCTTTCAAGCCCAGCACATCAACACAGAAAAACTTTAAGAAAAGCAATATTTGCCACCAGTAGTACAACGATCATCATCTTCTTCTTCAACAGGAAAATACACTTCAGTGGAAGCAACACCGAAACAGAAGCACAGCACCAAACAAGAAGTCATGTTTGCAACAATTCTGATGCCAACTCTGACCAAGAAATGGTCATCTCTGTCCGTCACCATGCAGATCTTCAGAATTCAAATAGTTCAACAACCTCTATGCATTTCTTCCTGTGAACTAATTTCGACAGCAGATTTCAAGCATCGAAACAAGTCTTCTACCAGCTCCTCAAATATGTTCCTCGAGATAGTATAAATAGAATAATCCCAAATAGAAATGTAATCATCATTCAGTCACCTGACATCAACCTAGCCAATGCGATAAGAAACAAATATAGCTTCAAGATATTTGGATCTAATGATAAACTTACGCATCTGAAAAATAGCAAACCATTTCGTCAGCCACCAGCGCCTCGTCGACCACTTATGCTATATGTAATTATGGGAGTAGAACTGAATATCACTAACACAGAAGCTGAGGAGGAACTGAAACTGAAAGGACACATATTAACAAAATGCATTCGCATAAAAAGACAGCAAGCTACATGGTCAGAGTACTAACCAACCACCAGCAAACCATAGATGATATACTACAACCCGGAGCTTTCATATACAAGAAAAGGTACAGAATCGAACCATCTCGCACTTCACCACTACTACCAATAAGATGTAAACGCTGTCAAGCCTAAAACTCACACTGCACCAAAGACTGCCCGAAATGAACTAATACGTGATTTGTGCACAGGAAAACATCATACCAAAGACTGATCTAACCTCCAAAGTCCACTTAAGTGCATTACTTGTAGCGAACGCCACCCCATACTCAGTTACAAATACGAAGAAGGACTTACTCTCACTCCTGATTACACCTGCCTACATCATACCTTTCCGTGTTCTTGAGTAAACCATCCAACAAACACTCATTTCCTCAGTCCAGCAACCAATCACTATAGAACAAGTTCTCTCCTTTCTCACCCTTTCAAAATACATTTTCATTTGACTGGACCAATATTATCCGAGAAGTCCCTCATGCAGCAAAGGAAATATTCAAAATCATTTCCAAGCAACCTATTCCGGCCCGTGTCTACTTTTCCCCTAAGTCATTCACGTCTACACAACACCTCATAACCTCACGAAACTCATCATCACTGTCAATTCACCCACGCTTCACCGTCATTACTAGCACAGTGAGAATCAATGTTCTACAAGGGTTTCACCTGTCTGCCATCTAGTCTAGATCAACAGATCACAAATTTGCATCTACCATCCGACCAAAGTCAGTTATGAAATCCTCGTCCCCCTCTAATCTGACAAGACTAGACAGCAAACCAATCCGACTAGCACCACCACCACGCCGAACACCTATGTTATCTGTTGTCATCAAAGGTTTAGGTCCTGAGATGTTCGAAGCCTAAGCTGAACAAGAATTAAAACTATAGGCCCATACCATAACCAAATGCATTAGGATCAAAATTAAAGCTATATGGTACGCGTACTAACCAATCACAAGCAAACTATTGAAGATCAAGCGACAGGTGCTTATCTCTACAAGAGACTATACCGTGTCGACCGTTGCATACATCATCACCGCTTCCTGTACGCTCGATAGATGTCAAGTTTATAATGATCAGTAAACTGTGTGCTACAATAATGATCTTAAATGTGGCTATTTAGGACCTCATAAATTACTTAGGGACCTCATAATACCAGAGAATTTGAGAACTTACAATAACCACCGAATACAGCACATATGAAGAAGTATTCATCTTTAGTTACAAATGTAAAGGCCGACCAACACCAAAATCTCAATCTCCAGCACTGATCATACATCTCCGTATCCCAGATCAATCTATGAAACAAGCCATCACATCTGTCCAACAACCCATTACAATAGAACAAGCTCTTTCCTTTATCACACTTAAGCTCCTACAAAATCTGTTCTCTTTTGGCAGATGAAATGTAATTCGAGAAATCACTTATGTTGCCAAAGAAACATTTCAACTAACCTTCCAAGCAACCTATTCATGTCCGTTTCTCTACTCAATCACCGTCTTTCCCGAATCAAAACAGAACACATCATCATCATTCACTTCACCTCTCACCAACATTACTGCACTGTATCCATCAATGTTCAGCAATCGCTCGCCTGTCTCACATTAAGGCTAGGGTCACCCATAGGCAAGAAGATTCATTGAACACCGATCTTATATGTTAATGTGATGTGACGTCAAGTGTCCTCATCGACATCGTTCATTACATTATCACCTGAAGTCCTCAAAAACAAATAATGATTCTAAGCCAAATTTTTATAATGCCCCAAGTTTATAGATGAAATAAATAAAATATAAGAGATTCTTTTACAAATCGTAGCCCATCTATATCCTTTTTTCTGCCAGAAATCCTTTAATCATCATCCCCGAAATAGACGACATAAGTCCCTGAAGGGTGCTAGTCACAAATCGTGGTTGGCAAATAGTCAGGGAATTCTGATTTTTACCAACCGGTCAATGTTCTTTATGATTTAGAAGAATAACATACTTTATACCTACTAGTAATGCTTTTCTCTTCTTGGAAGCTCCAGGCTCTATTCTTGAAGATGACCAGAAATCGATTAGGACGCTTTTAGCTTATTTAATCAACTTCAGAACCAGATCTTAGTTACGACGTTGGTTGGTCATAGTCTTCACTGCGCGTAGGAAAAATCCACAGAATTCGAGTATTCACAAGTAAAGTACCCGAAGTGAGGACTCTAGTTGCTCATCAAGTGATACCTTAAATTGAAGCTAGTGACGAGTATAGTACACTTGTGAAATCCTAGCTGCAGAGCTCCAGAAATAAAAAGGTTATGGCGGGTCAAAGTTCAAAGAGAAAGCGAATTGTATTGAAACAAGTCACAACCAAAAGGCAGAACAAATGTCAGAAGTGCTACGGTGCGTGGCTATCCGCGGGAAATTTGAATACAAGAAGCTCTTGTTCCATCGGAAGGAAAGTATTCTTCAGATGTTCTG
>JAGDQP010006020.1:39755-74764 GCA_022664845.1 Lepisma saccharinum
GTCCAAGGTGGAGGATTAACCAGTTGTTGTATGTATACATTGGTTTATGGAACTAATATAGTTTAGTGGCTACGACGGAATTGCTCTTATACACTCACGTAGCAAGAAGGACATGGTTTTGAATTGAAATGCGATTCATTTGAAGGAAAGAGGCACGTACAAAGTACTACACATTGATACAATCAATATGTAAGTCGTCAATGAAGGCGTGCTTTGCTCACAATGAGCTCACTTGACAAAAGGGATGTTCGCACATGAGGGCTTGCAACCCTCGTCACGTATATTAGAATCAAAACAATAATCCAATGGAGAAATCCAGGGCTCGGGCTCCTCATCCAAGTAGCCGCTTTTGTAAAACGCAAACCTGATCATGTTGCGAAATCGTGAGGCGCTGAATTGGAAAAGAGTGAAGGACTGCATTCGTAAAATGTTATCCCGATGCCAGAGATTAATTTCCGAGGAAGCGATAACTGTGTCAGTAATGAACGTGATAAATGATTTATATGGACGGAAGAAGTAAACATCAAGTGGTTATATGAAACCAGTGAAACCACCTGGAATTAAACGTTTGAACAGTGTTATATGATTAGGGCATAATTTATTTGATACGTTATGATCCTTATTTGCACTCCATGAATCTAGCAAAGGCAAGACTTTATCACGATCGGCAGGCAGGCTATTCCAGAATACAGAATGAAACTCTTTTAAACCACTTTTGTTCATGTTTGCAGTCTTTCATGGATGGGACACTATGTTATCGGGATCGTTTTGCTTATTTAGATAAGTGACTTAATTCAGCCTCTTTTAATTTCCACTCTAACCCTATGCGTGATAGAACGACTGACGATATTGTTGCTCTTTTTAAAATTAGACAGTCAGTGACGAGATGCCTTGAATTGTAGAGTATTATCCGGAACTAACTCTTTACTTATCTGAAGAGCCCAAAGGCGAAGAGTCCTGTCGTGTATAATTGCACATCTCTCGACCATTTCTTTGAATTTATCGTGTACTGCTGCATTAAGTTTTTTATAACTGGGTTTTTGCCTCTTTTTCTCATATTCAAAGAGGATGTTTTTCGATTGAATTAGTCTATACTGTGACTTGACGGATTAAAATTTCCTTCGTTTCTTTTCCGGGTTCTCATTGTGTGTCCAAAACATGTAAGCTGCTTCTTTATAATCATCGTCCAAGATGTGTTTTCGTTTTTTTGGCTAAGGCTGATATTCTTCACCTGAAGAAGCTACAGGTGTCGAAGATTCTTGATGTGTTTGAGAACCTTGCCATGTACTTGGCATTTCCTCATCAAAGACGTCATCACCGTAGTCTCCATCATCGCTTTCATCACTGTCACCACCAAATCCAAGAGTTCTAACTTCTCCTATGATTTCCATCATGTCCTCAAGTATCTCCACTATTTGTTTGTACAATGGATCTTCATACCTATTCATTCTCCTATTAACAAATCCATATTTCTCATACAGAGCATGAACGATAGCACCTGCTTCCATTTTCTGGAACGAAAAGAAAAAAAGAACTTTTATTGACATCAATAACAGGAGCAAACATGCACAAGGACATTCATACACGAATAAAAGAAAGCGGGATATTAGGCAGACAGAGGGATATCATTCTACACATTATTTTAATTGGGAGCAACTGACGACGTATTACCATCGGGATAATCAGCAAAACATGGACATCACAAGCAGCTAAATTCGCTTTCTCTTTGAACTTTGACCCGCCATAACCTTTTTAATACTGGAGCTCTGCAGCTAGGATTTCACAGGTGTACTATACTCGTCACTAGCTTCAATTTAAGGTATCACTTGATGAGCAACTCGAGTCCTCACTTCGGGTACTTTACTTGTCAGTCTACTAAACGGGTTAGCTATTTTATCCTGCTACAGCTATTACAAGCTTTACCGATTGTTTATGAAGATAGTTATCAGGCAATTAAGGCACTGACAGTATTTGACCTTGAAATGTTGAAGAAGGCAAGTTATACCAAGAAAAAGCACTTCATATAAATTATTACGTTAAATCATATAGGGGAAGCTGTATGTTTTTCAAGATCTGGTATTCTTTCAAGTCATGTGCGATAAATTAAGTTACCACGTTAAATTTCCAGTAAGTCAAATAGATTATGAAGGTTGTAATAAGTCTTACACGAGAACCAGCACTTGGGTTAAGTTTTTTAATTTTTATGCACAATAATTAAGTTATAACAACCCGTACAAGGAAACAGATGTTATAATGTCAAGGCATATACGATAAGTTAGTTTACAATGTTAAATGTTCAGTAAGTCAAATAGGAAATGTTAGGTTACAGTGTGTCGTAAAAGGGAACGAGCATTTGAAGTTAGGTATTAATCAGGTAGGTTACGTTAATGTTTAACTTGTACATTCGAAGAACAGTAATAATTCGAAGAAACAAAAATTTGGGTTAAGTAATGATTTAAATTTTATTTATAATCGTTGGGTTAATATGCACTGCAAAAGAGAACAAATATTCAAAATTCGAGGCGGTCGGGGCCATGCGATCTGCAACGACCAATCAGCGATCGATGAGGTCACGTGATTTGCGACAGCCAATCAGCGATCGTCAAGGGTATTAAATTGGGATTAATAACAAAGTGTCTATTGCCGTTTAAACGATGCATTATATATGGTATTCTGTCACACCAGACCAGTTAAAGAATTCTTTCTGTGAGCTTATTCTGTTTTGCCATCACATGCCATTATTAAACATTTCTTTTACTCTGTAGTTTTGTATCTACTTTTATATTTGGTGCACAATTGCTTTTCCTTCCGAAAACAACCTGTAATGTAAAAATTGTAAATATTAATGATAAAAAGATGAGAAATAAATATAATGTGCTATTATGGCTTACTATAAATGTTAATTCCATGATTACCTTAAGAATTTGTCAACAATCGTAATATGCTTTAATACCCAGAAGGGAATTGAACTCAACGGCATTCAGGATACTGTTTCTGCCTTTAACGATTAGCCGAAAACTGAATTTGTACGTAAATAATGCATTTTCATTCATCTTCAAGCATTAATTTCTTTAATTCCTGGTTCTTTTCGTTCAATTGGATTTAAATACCTTAACAAAACGTTCACTAAGTCATTTGCGACTGAGGGTCGTTTTGTAGGAACAGATTTGTTCCAAATAGATATAAAAATTGTTTGGAAATGAAGTACTGAAGATGTGATTCTGCGTCCAGAGTTTAGCGTCACATAATATGTACAGTTCTAAACGTGCTCACCGTAGAATGATATTTAGTTTCTTAAAACATTGTATGTGTATGTTTCATCGACGGTTGGTATACCGTACTGCATTTGTAGTACAGTCACGGAAATAATGCATTTCATTTGCATGGCATTCAGTTTCTTTTCTTAACTTATTTTTGTGAGTCCATACACTCAGCTACTCGTAAGCCGTGACATGTCTGAGAGACTGTAAAGTAACAGGCTCAGGCCATAGTTGCCTTTCTGGTCCATAAATATAAGTAGGCAGCATTATACCGTAAGTTTACTTTAACTCAAGCCTTTGGTAACCTTTCTGTTTGACTATCATCACTCATTTATTGATAATGTTCAGGCATAACAAGAATATCCGTAACCGTGGAATTAATAACAATTAAATAATGGTTATATTGTCTCGTTTTCTCGTGTACCAAAGATTTGCGTCAGATTCAACTGTGAAAGAAAGTATTATTTTTTGGAGTTTAGATAACTACTCTATTTAATGCAACTTCCGATCTAATCAGATAAATGTTCTATCACAATCACAAAAGCACAAAGTAACGACCAGTAATGTTTTCTAGAGTATCCACTTAAGGAATACAAATTCTCATGATGTCGGTTAAGGACAAACTGCTGACAATGAACAACAACAAACACTTCAAGTCAAATAAATGTTTTCTTAATCGAAGTTCACATCAAACACATATAATTTAATCATCGAAGTAAGAGCGTTGCCAGAATCTAAACACATTAACTTATTAAAGTACTTGAAGACTTTTAAATATACTTTAATTTACACCAACAACGGGACTCTAATTCCACTTTGATTTTGAAATATCAAATGTTCTAGTTACCTTATCTCTTTTAAACTGAAACGACAAAGATTAATACTACTGAAATCTAAATTCGAAGAAACAATGAATACTTGGCAAATTCGAAAAAAACATAACAGAAGGAGATATCGTATTAAAATTACAAGTTCTCCAAATATTCCTATAACATCGATTGAAGGAGAGCTTCATGCTAGAAAAAGAACGATACAGAAAGATTATGATGGGAATATTTTCTCGAGGCAAACTTCTGAAGGGGGAACTCTAACAGTTTACAAGCGTGGAAGATTGGCTTGGATTAGATGGATGGTGCTTTTTGCTTGTTTCACTATCGTTATCTTTCAGGTAATTTCAGAAAAAATATGACTAATTCGCTTAAGTTCTTAAACAACACGAGTAATTGAAATGGCGATAGAGAATTTATAAATTTACATTTATTTAGTATAGTATGTATAATATAAGCTATAGATTACGAGGTTTTAGAATTTTGATTTGAAATTGTAATACTTTGTTCTTTGGAATTTCATTGTTCAAATGCAAGAGCTTAGAAGAAAAAAATAACTTACAAAATTCATACTGAAGACAAAAAGTAACCTGTTATTGTTGAAAAAGAAAATAACGAATTTAATATAATTATATTTGTTCTAATCTTTATGGGCGGTCTATGATACACAAGCGAAAGAAATAAAGAAATATATTTGTTCTTCATGAAAGAGCAAGATGTGTGAACTGGGCATGAAATAATGCGAAAATAGACTACGGCCGTAATAAATGCGAAATCAAACCCCGACAAACAGAACAAGTCGGTAGTTTGGCTAGAAAAAAATTACAAAGGGCGCCGCACAAAATGAATGGAAAACACCTTTTGGTGAAATTCTTTGAAACTTTGGATTTAGATAGTTGATAACATCCTGAACAAAAGTCTCAATGGAGGCAAGTCACGAAAAATGAAATAAGGGCTTCAACCTGAAGCTGCTTATATGTATAATAATAATAATAAATCACAGTCACATTCAATCCACTAGTGGATGAGGCCTCTCCCCGAAGGGAGGAGTTGGTCTACTACTCCCACGCTTACCACGGTTGGGAGAGGAGAGCCGAAGCTCTCACTGTGATCGCCACTGTCTTTTATTCACAGCAGCTCCCCAATTGTCCTCACGATCTGGGTCAACACCGAAATTTTTGACCCCCCACCGGGAATCGAACCCGGGACCGCTCGCACTGAAGTCGAGCGCGCTACTGACTAGGCTACGCAGGAGCTCTTATATATATATATATATATATAGATAGATAGATATAGATATATTTGTAAAATAAGTGTTACAGATGTAATTGATCCATAACTAAAACAAACACTTTTGCTGTTACAAAACAAAAAAAAGTTTCATTTTATTAGAGCCTTTGATTAGCTAAAAACAGGAATCTTATAATCCCGATAACTCCGTCGGTCCGTCGATCCGTGTCGAAAATTTATGCTCAGGAATCACAAACTGTACAAAATGTGGTTGAGGTGCCGTTAGAAAAGTTTTTGCTAGACTAGCTGAGCCGGAATCGTCTTAATTAGTGCAGTAGGTGAGTATTACCAACCCATTTTTAAATACATGTTTTAAATTGTTTTCATTCCTTTGGGTGTATCTATACCAAAATTCGCATAAAATTATTTGACACAAGCGAAATTAGTCGAGATCTCCGTACCCAAATACCCTAGTGGTCAGTTTTTAAAATAACCTTAAAATTCCATGACAACTAGGGCTTATAGTGTCTGGAACACCCATAGTATTTTTCTAATGTGTCAAACAATGTTTATGCCAATATTGTTATAAACTCGTCCCACTGAACAAAAACAAATTTAATAATAAAAATGATAAAAATGGCTTTGCAAACTGACTTCTTGCACCAATCAATATGGTTTCGGTGGCTCTGACCTAGTCTAACCAAGAAGTTTCGAGAGTCATATTTCTACACTTTCTGGTTCCTGAGATCTAGTTTTTGGACACTGAAGTACGGAAAGACGGAGTACGCGGAATTATAAAGCTCTCTTTTTAAGCTACGTTATTAAGAGTTCTAATAAAATGAAACAGAATTTTTTATCGTAACATAAAATTTGTTTATTCTAGTTATGAATCAGTCACATCAATAAAAATAATACCGGCATTACGAGCACTAATTACATTTTTCAAAAACTTGAGTTGTTGGGTATTTTACATATGGCTGGTGTCGAACATTACTCAAAAGCCGGATGACTGGTGCAGCTTCAGAAGTATAATAATAAACGAAAATGGGACACTTATTTTGCAAAAAGCATTGAGAGCAGCTACAGGTAATCCTACACTTATTTAGCTTCGTGGAAACTCTGATTTCAATGTTTGCGACTTGTGGTCTTTGAGGCTTTTGTTCAGGATGTTATGAACTACCGAAATCCAAAGTTTCAAAGAATTTGACCGTGAAGCCTTTTCCATTGATCTTGTGCGAGTCCTTTATCCATGGATAGTTCTAAATTGTCTGAAGTTTGAAATACTTACGAATCACTTCAAGTCTACTTCAGGACGCACTCGTGATGAGCTGAAGTCAGAAGATTTTAGAAAAAATGGTACGGACAAAATAAAGTTTACAAAGTATACTTTTCTGGGAGTGAGTTGGTATTTTTCTTTATCAGTGTAGCTATAACTGTTTGCGTTTGTCAGAGAAGCAGAAGTTATTCCCAGTATGTATTTATTATTCGATCTAATAATGTATGTAGTATGACAGGAAGTATTTAACAACAAAGTACAGTTAAAAATTTTCCCTGTTTATCAACTGCGAATTATTTCGTTTCCAGTCCATACCGAAATGACCAGATATTTCAGAAAGGTTTCACACAGATGAGAAATTACACATTGTTGTTCGTATAGCTTATCTTACGAACACTGAGACAGTATCATGTCAATAACATTTTGAGTGTGATATTTTACGTTTATGCAATCGATTCCACGTGATGTAATACTAATATTAGTTATTCAGACTAATATCATAGCCCATCCTCATTTCACTGTCAGTCATTCTAAATTCTGATTGCAAGGGCCTGGAAAATCGCTACTCATAATAGACGGATACAAAACCATATCCTAGGGCAATGTAGCCAGGAACAGTTTATGTAAGTTTGGGTTTCATTTTCTTTGTTATTTCGAAACGAAATGTGTGTTTTCAGACTATCACGTCATTACGCCAGACTAGTGTCACATAACCTTTTTTCTTACAGCAATACATTTAAGACAAAACTAATATCAGAATCGTATTTGTAGTCAAATTCTAGCCTAGAATGGCGTGTTACACGACCCCCTTCCGATTTAAGAAAATCAATCAAGATTCAATATGGATGGTGGCCATAATAAACAAACCCTCTAGCAGGTAGCGCCTTCCACCTAGTATCCATCACTGTGTACTTGCTTTTCATTTCTTTCAGCAATTTAAACGTATACGGATATTTCCTCACTTTTCTATCACTCTCCTGAAACAAGATTGTGTTTTCTATATAATCGATATCTCCCAAAGTAATTGCACTCAAGTTTCCAAAATTTGCATGGGCACATACTTTGGCATTCTAAAACGGAGGAAAGAAATTCATAAAAATTTTTTTTTCCCCATCAGTATGTTTGCTTGTGAGAGAATCTGTTACATTGGAAACATCAAGTATTCTAGTCGTCGTAGCCCAGGCGACAGCGCCTCTGTCTTCGAATCGGGCGTTTAGGTTCAATGTCGACCAAGAAGCTGGAGACTTTTCTTCAGTTCTCCTGTGCCTGGCGCTCTGAGGTGAGGTTAGCCTTCTATCAAATTGAGTAGCAGAGTGTCCTTGGTACTACTGGGCACTTTGGGAGGTATAAGTGGCCGAGAGTGGTACTGGTTGCCACACCTCATTTCGTGTCGTGTGTCGAGAATATGTGAAGTGCTACCTCCACAACCACCTTGCGTCTTTCACAACTCATGGGGGATACTTTGCCTTTTACCTCACCTTTATAACATATGAAAGAGATTTGCAGATGTTCGAGATTCAAACTATAAGTTTATGAATTTCATTTATGTTAATTAGTCATTAAGCGAGCACGGCCGCTCTTAGATGTTAAGAGGTATAAGAAAATACATTTTTGAAATGTATACATTTACATCGAGGGGTTTCATTACTGCCATAAAAGCAACTAATGTATCGAACGAAGCGGCCCTAGCTCAGTTCATAGAGCGTTTGCTTATAAACCGGAAGTTCCTTGGAACGATTCTAGCGGCTGCCTATGTTGACAGTGTTTTTTTCATTGATTTTACTCAGTCACACCAGCCAAATGCCGGGGTAGTACTTACTAACGACGCCTTGGCCCAAAACCTTCCAACATCCTCTCCTCTAGCCTATCTCGGTCTGAGCCTGAGATGACAAAGATGTAAAATTAAATTAAAGCAACTGAAGTATCGAGGGTCTTATTACTCATCGTAATTTGCATAGGTACAGAAATTGATTGCATAATCTCGGTTTTCGTCTCCCTAATTCTAAGGTAACGGCACCATTTTCCAGCACTTAAGAAAATTCCGACTTTGGTGTTGTGTAAATATGCCAAAAAATATGAAGAATGAAAACAGTTTAGTTAGTACATAACTTGATACTTAACCCTAAAAAGCCTGAGGTGAGTCCGTCGGACTCACTTCACTCTTTTTTTCCTCATAAAATATTCCCTGTATGTCACATCAATAAGTGCCTTCATGTATTCCTCAATAACGATGTTTTTTTTATAACATATTGATTTTATACATAATTTCGCTTCAATATTTTTTCTCTATGACCAATAAAACAGTTTTGAGACGTTGTTGCCTGAGGTGAGTCTAGAAGACTCACTTGTACTTACTTAGTAAAGAAGGGCAAGTTTGCTGTGTTCTATTCGATTAAACGCTTAAAGCATTTGCTAAAGTTCGCTAATTTTGTGTTGAGTCGCTAACCACTGCATTATATAGCACATCGCACTTCAAGCTCCCATGGAGATGACTATAATATTTACTGGAGCAGCTGCATATTTGAAGTCCCCATGTTTGCTATGGGACAAACTTTGTTTCAAATTGAGGCCAGTTTCGATTACATTTTTCGATTACATTTATGATAAGCTGTTGTGTATAAAGAACGAGAGTTTCGGGTTGGTTTTGCCGGACAGTATGGTATCCTCATAAAAGTGCAGACAAAATTGATGCCGTCAATAAAGGCACTCCAGCAGCTGCTCCAGTATAATATTATATTCAGCTCCATGATGACAAGTTACTTGCCAAGCATTCGATCTGGTACCACTGCCAAAATAGTCCTATCTACATTTTATAGTTTATGTTGTAAGGGAAAGAAGGAAAGCGTTTGTCTGCTTGATTGTCGTACTTTTCAATAGTTTTTGTTTCCGTATACAGTAAATTTTGACATGTCAGCGCTCAGCGAGGAAGAAATCAGAGCTTGTCTTGAATTAGGACAAACTAATGAGTCTGCTGAGTACTTTTCAGACAGTGACGACAGTGTTCATGATCCCGAACTTGAGGCTAGTGATGAAGTTAATGTAAGTGTAAACACCGATTATAGTGATACTATTAGTGGAAATGAAGACATCCCTATTCAAAATGACAGTAATGAACTTTAAAAAAAAACAAAAAAACATGGAGCAATGGAGTAAAAATCCACCAGCAACGTCCAAGGTTAAGGCTTGTAAAATTATAAAAACAGCGACATCTAAAGTTGTGCTTCCACCTGGTAGGAAAATAGAATGTACAAGGGATTCTTTTGAACTTTTCATTACATCCAGTGTTTTGAGTGATATCGTGAAGTATACAAATCAAGAAGCCGAACGTGTGTACGTGGAAAGGAAAATAAATATGTCGTGGAAACGATGTGATGAAATAGAAATGAGTGCATTCTTTGGTCTTCTTATAACTACCGGCCATTTGAAAAACAATCCTCACACAGTTGCCGTATTGTGGAACCCGAAATATGGCCCTCCAATATTTCGGGCCACCATGCAGAGGGACAGATTCAAAGAACTGCTTTTGTTCCTTCGTTTTCATGACAAAACAACTTGGACTGAGCGCCGTTCGAAAGATAAGTTGTCACCAATTCGTGATGTGTGGGAAACAGTTTGCGCGAATCTTACTAAGCATTACCTTCCCGGTAGCAATATTACAGTGGACGAACAATTAGTGCCATTTCGGGGAAGGTGTCCTTTTCGCCAGTATATGGCGTCGAAACCAGACAAATATGGTATGAAAATATTTTGGGCTACAGATTCGAAGAACTTTTATCCACTGAAAGGTTTGCCTTATTTGGGTAAGGAGGGAACAAACAGAGCAACGAATTTAGGCTCATCGGTAGTGCTCCACCTCACAGAACCATACAATAATAGCAAGAGAAATGTGACAACTTTTTTACCGATTTACAATTGGGTAGAACATTATTGCGCAATGGGCTCACGTTAGTTGGAACGGTACGAAAGAACAAGCCTTTCATTCCTTCAGAATACCAACCCAGCAAAGCTAGAGAAGTTGAATCTTCTCTCTTTGGTTTTCAACATAACTTTACCTTAGTTTCTTATGTTCCTGCTCGAGGTAAAGCAGTCATTCTCCTTAGCAGCATGCACCATTCCTAGGATATTGTGGTGGAGGAAGCAAAAAAGCCAGAAATTATTCTGCACTACAATGAAACTAAGGGTGGAGTTGATAGTTTAGATCAAATGGTTCTTACCTACTCATGTAAGAGGAAAACTAATCGCTGGCCAGTAGCTTTTTTCTTGAACATGTTAGATGTTTGCGGGGTTGCTGCGTATGTTGTCTGACTCACAATTAATCCTGAGTGGAAGAAAAACGAAGGAAACACCAGACGAAGACAATTTCTGATTGACTTGGCGGAGAGCCTCATACAGCCCCATATACACAGACGATCGAAATTTGGACTTCACCGGGGGACGACAACGTCAATGGAGATCACATTTCCGAAATTGTGACAACAAGAATCGATTCCAGACGCTCATTCCTTACCAGCTGGCAGTACTGAAGAACCACCTAAGAAGAAAAGATGCTTTTTGTGCGACTCTAAAAAAGGAAGAATGCAAAAACAAGTTTGTCACAAGTGCAAAAGAAATGTATGTTCAGAACACTCGGTATGCCAGAGAGAATGCAATCAGTGTAGCAAAAGATAACTGTGGTGGTTTACATGGCAAGAAAAAAAGACCGCGACTGTATCTGACTTCCTATAACTTTGGTTTGTTATAAAACAAGATACTGTACTAATCTTGAACGTAATTGGACTATATAAGTAAGCAAGTTTCTTTTGGTACATTAGCGGGTCGATTTCCTTGTATGCTTTTGAGTAAGGAATATATATATGAAATTGTATGGTGAGTCCATCGGACTCACCTTAGGCTTATTCAGTTGCGAAAAAGCTTAGGCATTCTAGGGTTAAGTCCTGCATTAGTGCTGTAGAAAAGGAAAAACCTCATATTTCTAAACCGTGAGAAATATAATATAATCGTATAAGCCTTGTAAAGCCAGCTAAATTATATTTAATTTCTACAAGGTTAAAGAAATGTAACATAAAACCCTTTTAAGATATGGACTGGAAAAATAAGAAAGTATGTACAAATAGAAAAGAAAGGTAGCAAACACGAGCAATTCCTTAAAAACACACAACAATGGAATATTGCTGAACCAGTAGACGGCTACAGGTGATCGCCTGAAAGTCTGTGACATGAAGGGTGACGTCTATGAATCGAGACTCCTCAGTCTCATGTCACTGACCAGTGTGTTTTGTAAATTGTTTGTCATGATCCGAAAATTTCAAATAGCGAGACATCAGGTCTCCTCCTCCCACAATCTCGTTATTAGCTATACGAGACACATCGATGAAGACAATGATAGCTCAAGTAAGTCTCTTTATCATTAAATCTTCATGCAATCACCTTAGGGCGAGTTATTTATTTATTTATTTATTTATTTATTTATTTATTTATTTATGTATTTATTTATTTCATCTACACAACAGGCCTTAATGCCTATTTATAGCGTCTACAATAATTGTTACATTGTTTTATTTAATGACACAAATAATAGAACATCTATACCCTTTTTCTTGTCCAAAAAGTTTCTTTTTCTTTCTCTTTCTCATTTTTTTTTTACAATATATTCTGTATCAATCTTTTGTACAGTTCTTCCGAATTTCCAAATAGGTCCAAATTTGTACAATTCTTACCTATTGCATTATAAGTAGCACTAGTTCTCCATGTAGGTGACATATTTAATACGTTTGTACGAGCTTTTCTGCAGTAGAATAGGCCACTATTTCCCTCGCGCGTTCTGAGGGATGGGACCTTAATAATTATTTTTTCAATTAATTCGGTACAGTCTATTTTATTGTGCAAAAGTCTGTACAAGAAGAGTAGGTCGTTTAATGTTCGTCTTTGATCAAGTTTCTGAAATTTAAAATTATCGATTAAATTATTGTAAGATTCGTATTTCGGGTAGAAACCAGTCCGTTTGTATGTGAGAAAACGTAAAAATTTGCTTTGTACGTGTTCGATCTTCTGGCAACTAGCTTTCATAGAGGGATTCCATATAAGTGAGGCATATTCAAGTTTGGACCTAACATAGGAATAGTAAAGAGTTTTCAAAGTGCTATCATTTGCAAATTCTTTGGTTGTCCTAACAAGAAATCCTAGGTTTCTATATGCATCATTGGTCATATTTACCACATGTGGCGAAAAGGTTAGTTTACTATCGAATTTAACACCTAAATCTTTAATTGTATCCAATTTTTTAAGCTTATTCCATTGATCGAGTAAGTGAAATTGTAAGTTTTTTCCCGTCTGCTATAGGTCATGGCTTTACACTTACCAATATTTATTTCAAGTCTATTCCTAGAACACCATTTCAGTATACTGGTCAAATCCTGTTGAAGCAGT
Organism: Lepisma saccharinum; assembly: GCA_022664845.1. NCBI lineage: Eukaryota > Metazoa > Arthropoda > Insecta > Zygentoma > Lepismatidae > Lepisma > Lepisma saccharinum. The sequence goes on from JAGDQP010006020.1 coordinate 52,775, forward strand.
AGACAGTCATCCAATGACTTTACATTGACAAATATTTTTAAGTCGTCTGCAAACAACAGCTTACGAGAATTTTGAATGTAGTGTGGGAAGTCATTAATAAATAATAAAAACAGAAGAGAACCAAGATTAGATCCCTGAGGAACACCGGAACCAACATAAAAGCAATTGGTTTTATATTCTTTATATAGAACGGATTGTCTACGGTTACTTAAATAAGACTTGAAGAAATGGATCATAGAAGGACTAAAACTGAATGTGGAAAGCTTTTGAATTAGTATATTATGGTCTACAGTATCGAATGCTTTTTTAAAATCCGTGTATACAACATCTACTTGTTCTTTATTGTCTATGGCGGAAGCTATGAAGTCTGTAATTATAGCGAGATTAGTTACAGTAGATCTTTTCTGTAAAAAGTCATGTTGATATATTGAAAGTACCGGCTTAACCTGCTGCATGACCTGATCATAAATGACACTTTCAAATACTTTAGCAACCGTTGACAATATGGCTACAGGACGATAGTTGTCAACTTTATTTTTATTGCCTGCTTTCGGAACTGGACATATAATTGATTCTTTCCACATATCCGGAAATACACTTGTTCTTATTGATAAATTAAATAACGTATATAGCGGTTCTTTAAAAATGTCACTACAACCCTTCACAATATAAGCTGGTATATTATCAGGCCCAACTGCCTTATTCGGTTTCAGTTTCTGTATGGCCTTTTGAATGTCACTTATACTTATTTCTAAAACATGGAATAAGTTCTGACATTCCTCCTGCGAGTCTTCATCAAGTATATTGTCAATCGTTTTAATTGAGGAAGATTTATTGTAAATAGATTGAAAATGCTGAGCGAAAGCAGTGGCTACCTCATCGTTGCCAGTCAGGTTCTGTCCATCATATACCATGGGTATTGGAGAAAGATGGCGTGATTTACTTTTGATGTAGGACCAGAAGTGTTGTGGATCTTGTGTTATATTATTTTCAGCATTAGAAATAAACGCATTATGTGGTTTTTCAATTTCCCGCTTCACTTCCTTACGTAATCTGCAGTACTCTTTATAGTGATATTGATGTTCGGTCGTTCCCTCCCCCTTAAGCCATTTAACTCGTTGACGCCATTTCATTTTTATTTTGTCTATTATGCTTTTTGTAAACCAGCAAGGAAAAGTTTTTGTCGTTGGTCTTTTTTTTGGAATACACTTTTGAAATATTGCATAAATTACTTTATAAAACTCATCAACTGCTTCATTCACATCCGTGTGTTTTTTAACTTTTGCCAATCTACTTTAGCTAATTCATTATAAATATATACATAATTCCCTTTCTGAAAATTTAACCCTAGTAAATTTCTTTTGTTTCTGAGTTTAGGTGATCGAGCGCGTGGAAAACTGGTACTCTAGGTTCTCAATTGTATATTCCAATGTTAGTAATTAATTATTCTGTGATTTGAATTAACTGTAAATTAGTCTTTGCCCAAATACGTGTTGCTTTAAATTGAAGTTCGATTTTATGTTTAACATCTTCATGTTACTCAAACTCTATTAAGCTGATTTACGAGTCTTAGCGCACCTTGGACTGCACCCATAAATGTTCAAGTCGACCATTTCTGGGTCCATTCCAAAGCTCAAGGACTGCATCACAAATCAATAGCATATTATCATTACTGTAATGTCTGAGCTTATTTCTGCGATATTAGCCATTAGTTCACAGTAAAGCAGAAATTAGGAACTAGACGAGATGATCCTACTGATCGTACACAACAAATATGAACATATAGCAAATATCCACCAGTTTCCAGCCACACGCTACCAGTAGCTGGGCGTTAAGTTTCAGTTTCCAGCCACACTAGTCAGACTTACTCCAAACGTTTAGGATAATTAACAGAAAAAAGAATAACAAAATATATAACATAAGGGCTTGCATTCTAGGCATGGAAAACATAATAAAATGTGTTTGTTAATAGTGTTCTAACAAACGAAAACATCGCTCGTAAACATTACAAGGAGGCAAAATGTCAAGAAAAACATTCACCTTGTAATGTCGTCTTGGGTGTACGACTTTCGTTTTGCCAAATAATAAAATAATTTACCATCAGCTTAATCTTATTCTTGCAATTTCGTAAACACAAAACATTTTGTACTGTAGACTGGGATGAAGCTAACCAGATTATTAAAGAAAATGCTGGAAGCTTGCTAAAATTTTGTTTATTTTTTAAATGGGAACCCATTCTCTAATCTAGACCCTTTTGGGATGGCCAGTAAATTGATTCTGTCAACCCCCCAATCCTCCAGAACCCCTGTGAGGGCGTCATCTCCAAATACTCCAGACCCACAACTTTAAAACTTTTGCGGTCAAAAGTATAGAGAAAACTCCACTTCCACCCTTCTAATTTTGACTTTACACCCCCCAAACTGAAAAACCTGTCGGAATGCCTGGATCACTATTAAGACTTGTAATCAATGTGTCCCGGGGTCGATTTCTGTTTGAGACACAGATGGTTACGCTCACATTAAACTGTAAGTTTAGCACATATTGCATCATCTTCATCCGGAGGAAGGTAGTGCAAAAAACAATCGGTTTACCTGCATGGGACCTCCGGTTCAGAATCTAACTTCGGTCTGAACTTTCATCATTATGATGTAAAATAAAAAACTTTAAAGTTATAAGAATGATTGAAAGTTGAGAACTAGTAAACTTAGGCCCACTCCAGAGTTCAATTTTTAGAGGGGCATGGTTGGGATTTCCACCTCTCCGTAAAAATTATTGTGGCTCTCTTTACAGATATATACCGTTAGCCTGCAATATGGATGATCCAAAAATACCGTATAATACATATCTCAATCATTCTTCCCCCTCTCTGGAATTTGGACAAATTGAACACAGCCCCATCCTACTGTACACCTTTGCCGGTGGCTGGAAACTGGTGCCATACATAATTAACATTGGCGACCGTTACTCGCGTCGAGGTACGGAACCTACAGTCCTGAACTTTTTACAACCAGTGGGGCGAGGGCGATCATATCTCTTCGGAGTTCTGAAACCAGTAGGTGATACTACCTTTCCAAAACCTGTGGTCTGCGGGCGGCATATCTTTTCGGAGATCTGGAATCACTAGCTCATATACCTTGGTTCCTTGAGGGATAACCTCCCTGGGCGACTGTTTCTCTTCGCCATTTATTTCTTTTCTACTATCTTTTCCGGTTTTTTGAATTTTATGGAGCGAAATAGTAAAGGGATCTTGGGATATGAGTGAAAACACGTGCTACTACTAAAACCAATGGTAGTAACAGTAGGCGGAGAGAGTCGACACCAATCAACCGAAGATTGCCGAAGATGCAGACGACGACCAGGAACTGAAGAGTCTTCAGTCCAGAACAGAATAAAAAAGCTTTGGAACTCATGAGAAACCACTATTTCAATACCAGAGATAATCAAGTCAACTCCTCTCCCTCTCCCTGGATTGATCTGCTACGAGATGGACTAACCTACCTAACCAGCCGGATCTGCTACGAGTTGGGCCAACTTTCTAGCCGCCTGATCCGCCACTGGATAGGCAATAAAGCCACCCAAGTCCTGATCTGCTACACGATAGGACTTTTCCTTTATGGCCCCAGCCAGCTACAAGTGATCTTGCATTACAAGAAAAGAGAAGAAAAAGGGACGACAAAAATGAAGAGAAGGAGACTATGGATCATTTATTAGAGGAATATTGTGATAATATAAAATACCTAGATACTATACTGGGAAAAACTAAGATTAGTTCTGACACGATTGATACCATAAAGGTCAAAATAGTATTGTGGATTGCCAAAATAGGCAATCTTGAATGTCAGCTTAAAATGGTAAGAATGGGAAATGAAAGAATAAGAAAAGAAAAGAATGTCTTGATAGAAGAAATGATGAATAGTAGAGAAGTAAATAAGTCAATTGAAGAACTAATAGACATAAAAAGAGTATTACACGAAAAAGGAAGAGAAAATTACGAACTAAAGGGTAGATTAGTTGACTTGGAGGTGGAAACGAAGAAGAAATATATAGAAATGAAAATGGATATGGAAAGATTATTGAGAGAAAACAAAAAAATAACGAAAAGTGCAAAAGAAGGTGTGGATATTAAAAAAAATAATGGAATGGAATTTAATAAAAAAATAGACTGGAAATGGAAATCTTAACACTCGAAGAGGAAAGAGGAAGAATGAAAAAAGGAATTGAGGAGCTTGAAAAGTTAAAGGTGGAAATACTAAAAGTCAGCCTAGAAAAGGAGAAAAGGAGTTGGAAATTGTATCTATCCAAAACAAAATAGAATACTTAATACGGAAAAAGAGAAAATGAGAGGAGAGATGTAGAAATTGGAAAAAGTGAATGGACAACTTCATAAAAAAAGTAAACGAATCAGAGAATCAAATGGAAATATATAAAATGGGAAGAATGGACATTGATAAGACATCGAGTGGTGTTAATTCAGGGATATCATATGCAAATATGGGCCTTAGAATGTCTCTGCAGGTTGCTGAAAAACTAGACAAATACAAGAAATTCGTGACAAATCAAAACCAGCCATTATTTTGAAACCAAGGAACAGCGAGAACCTTACGAATGTACAAAGGGATTTTGTTAGGAAAGTAGAACCCTGTAAGAACAAACTGAAGGTGTCAACCAGACTAGTGAAAAATGGACTAATGATCATTGGCGATTCTGAGGATGAAATAAATAAAATCCGAAATCGGGATGTAATAAAGGATAATTACATTTGTGAAGACTGGAAAAGAAAGAACCCATTAATGATATTATATAATATTGATTCAGATGTTAAGAATGAAGAAATCGTTGACGCAATGATTTCACAAAACTTTAATGAAAAAGACCAGGAATCATTGAAAGGGAAAATAAGGCCAACAATTAGCCCTGGTCCCAAACATCAAAAGAAGTGCTACCTAGTTCTAGAGATAAATGGTCAGGTGAGAAGGGAGTTATTGCGTAAAGGCAGAATTTTCCTCTATTTTGAATCCTACACACTGAAGGATTTTGTCTCTATTCCAGTTTGTTATAAATGTCAAATTTATGGGCATGTAGAAAGGGTATGTACCTAGGATCCAAGATGCACGAAATGTGGAGAAAAGGACCACCAGTATGAGAATTGTCCGAATAGGGAAGTTAATAAAATATGCGTTCAATGTAAAATTAATGAAGGATCTTGTAAGGCTCAAACTCTGAAGAACTGTATTTCATACAAGCTGGCGTATGAGCGAATTATAGAAAGGACTGATTGTGGATAATGCTAAAATTCTGCAACTTAATTCTCAGAATTCGAAGCTTGTTTTATCAGATGTAAGAAGTTTAATACAGTCGTTCCATAACGTAGATATTAGTTGTTTACAGGAACCTTATTCTTTTAAAGGAAAGATCCCGGGATTTCCATTGGATACATCTGTTTATTCGGTGGGAGTCTAGTCGATGACGGCTTCTTTGATACATAACCGAAAAATTTAAGGCATTACAAAGACAGCAGTTTTGTGACTAGAAATTGTTGTGTCTGGAGGTTTTAATGGGCGAGTTCTCGTTCATACTTATTAATGTTTATTTTCAATTGTCTGATCAAACAGAAGAGAATGTGAAGAAGCTGGATAGCATTTTAAAACACTTTCGGCGACAAAAGGTTATAATTGTGGCATACATTAATGCGAAATCTATTCTGTGGGAGTCTAAATTAACAGATCAGCGTGGAGAACTTGTAGAAAATTTAATACTGCAAGAAAACCTGTTAGTGTTAAATAAGCCTGGATTTTCTCGCACATTTAGAAACAGTTCGGGAGGTGAGAGTAATATAGATGTCACATTTACTGCTGCCAACATTGGTTATTTTGTTGTTGGTTGATGTGTCTTGGATGCCGCTACGAACGGTGTCCACAATGGTATTATTGCTTAACATAGGATTGAATGAGGCACGGAATACTGGTAATGGTTGTACAGATAACTTGAAATACAACTTGAGAAAAATGGATTGGAAAAGTTTAGAACTCGGCTAAGGCTTCCTCATGCTCCACCGGGTGTAGATTTAGATAATTTAGCATTAGAGATACAAAGGTCAACGTACGTAAAGGATAGAAGACAATCATTCTGAGATCAAGTTGCTAGTAGAAGAGGTCAATAAAAGATGTGAAGAATCTACGGCAACTCTGAAAGCAGACATGACAAGAATTTCCGATCAAGTCAAGGAATGGAAGGAGAATGTCGATGGCGACTTGGAGGAAGTTCGTGAGGACATATACAGAATCCTTCCGGAACAGTTAAACAACTCGAGTCAGAGTGATGTAGGTAGAGGCGACGGCCGTCCAGAAGTATAGTGAAGTAGAATGAGCTGTAAAGAAAACTAGGGAAGAAGCTATACTCTTCTGTCGGTCAGACGTGATGATAGAGTATGTTAAAACTAGCGTTTCCGCTCAAGATTCAGAAATCACTCTACTTAAGGAAACGTTACTCAACCTCAACAGTGATCCTGTCCATCACTATCAATCCATCCAGGGAACGCCGTATGTAGATGATCTCCGGATTATTGGTACACCACGATCAACCTGTGCAGAAGTAGAAAGTAGAGCTCTCTCAAATAAAAACAGAAACCACCCACGATTAAGAAGAGGGAAGAAACTGTCATCGTCGGAGGATCAAATTGGATTCTCGGATCGGATTAGTGTATCCAGCCAAGAAGGAGCTAAACCACCTATACACAAGGGGTCGTACAGACGAGGAAGGAACTAAAGAATTCATCGCAGATGCTGTGACGAGAAGACTTGGGATGTCCATGGGGAGACACGACCCTGGATTCGTCCCTCTGAACTAAAATTTTTCACATGCTATCCTTCGATTCAAGGAAAGATGACGGCACGAACATTTCTTACTCAGTTTGAAAGAGAAGCCGATTTGGTTTGATTAAACCAAGATAGGTTTTTGGAAATTATGCCATTTGTTCTAAAGAATCCAGTTTTTCCTTTTATCCGTGAAACATTCATAGCTTTGTTCGTATCGGACGTTTCGACGATTGTTCCTTTAGCCATTACCAGTCGGACGAATTCATTTATGCTAGGTTGATGGGGCTAAAGACCATCGCTTTCAATCCCAAGATCATTGTCGGAGTCAAGCAATCCATAGCATCTAGTTTCAGTCAAATCTGAGACTTAGATTTGTCGAGCAGTGAGGTCCAGATTTGCAACTCATTGATCTCGCTTCTACCGAAAGCATTCCATAGACAGCTGGTGACGGTCAGGAACATGACTTTTCCGGACATACTAGAATCTATAGGAAATCTGGAACTTATCCACGAAACCTTCGAGTCCAAATAGGCAAAATTAAAGGTGAAGAATGTTATCCAAATGGGAAGATCCAAGGGAAGGCAGTAAATGTTAATGAGGTGGACGTTAAGGAAGAATCTACCATGACTGAATCTCAAGGAAATGATGCCTTCCGGAGCAAGAGTTACAAACAGACGTATGCACGATACAACAATAGAGGAACAGGATCTAATTGGAAGCAAAACAAGAGGTCCAACAAGAGTGGTCGTCGAAACCCGCCGAAGGACCGAACTAAACGTGATAAACAGATGTCTGACAATTCGGGAACTGAAGAATCCACTGGAACAAACGGTGTCGCTCAGGCAATCTGTAGCAAAAATCTAGGTGACACGCCTCCCTTGCGGGTCGTAGGTAGGAGTGATGAAGATGAGACCTTGGAAACCTTGAAATTCTTACCTATGTGTAATTCCGATAACGAAGATATTGAACCCCTTGAATGTTGTGGACCTGAAGGCCGAAGTGTTAATCAGGATATCAGGAGAGTGAACTTCGTCCATATTGACGTGAATAATTGGGACATTGAATCAGGCTGTTTGTCCAGCCAATGCCAGTCGGACTGTGAGGAAGACAATCATCACCAAAGAGAGATTCCCTCAATCATCGTAAGGATCAAGGTTTTGGATAAAGAAACAAACGCATTAATTGATAGTGGCGCTAGTGCATCTATGTGCTGAATGGATTTCTGACATACAGTATCATCCATTACATCTTGTCCCCAGCTAAAACAGGCAAAGAATGTTCTTGTTGATTATTCGTGTAAGCGTAGGACGAAGATGGACGGGGAAGTGTCGCTGCCTATCCAAATTGAAGAATTAGAGATCTGTTGTCCGTTTTTGGTAATCAAGGGACTTAACCGAAATTTGCTGATTGGGACAGATATAATGACGGAGTTAGACGTAAAACTTAATTTTGAGGATGCAACGGTCAGTATTAAGGTTAATGGCGATCAAGGTACCTATGTTGGACGAGAATCTAGAATCATATTAAAAATTGACAGGAGGTAGAAGAAAGTAATGACGAGGCAGTAGCCAAAATGAAGCTAAACGGCAAGTTAAATGTTGATTAACCCAATACTCGAGTAGCAAATACTTCTTCGCCTTCTATGAGTGAGCGAGTGATGTATTCATATGATCCGGAGAAGGATGAAGAATATCGCCAGATAGTAGAAGTGCACCATGTGGAGGTTGATAGTCAAAGATAAACTTATTCACATGAAATGCAAGTGTCAGATGTCACGATTTGCGTTTGCGATGTAAAAGTGAAACCATGCTTCTACCGAAGCATTGATGTTTTATTATGTTCGCTGGGTTTTGGAAAAAGACAGCAGCAACGACAGCGTTTCGTGTTGTGGATATAACAAAGGATTTCATCATAATGAATTGCCAATGCAGGCGTGTATCGAACCCCGAGAAATATGTTGAATTGCCTTTTAAAATCGTTGGTGTACATACACATTGGCCGTTTTCCTTGTTAGAAAGGCTGAGATGCGTAATCCTGGGTCAAAACTGGCTTAAAGAATTTGGAGACAAACTAGAGTCAAGAAAAGCGTCTGTAGTTGGAGTAAGTCCAAGTTGATTTCACACCTATGAGGAAGCATTCTGATTGATCCCAAGATTATATAGAACTCTGTGGGAAGAATGTTCAACGTGCCCAATGAGGGAAGATGTAGATAGCCCTGCTGGAACCGAGGTAGTGTTGGAAACTATCAACGAGAATCCAAGTATCATAAACGAATTCTAGTAATGCAGCTCAAGAGTTACGTTCGAAGATAATTTACGATACTGACATTCAGCCTCACAGGTCTAATGAGCGAGCAGTTAGCAGTCAACAGGGAATTCAGTGTAGAAATATTCACTTAACGTCGTCTTCAATTATTGAAGAATCAGAGTAGTTCCACAACCTCGTGATCACGAGCAATCAACTATAGGTTTGGAAGTTGTGAGAATTGGAATTCGTCATATTAAAACCGATACTTAGGATGGTAATGAAAATTTCCCTCCAAAAGTTAAAAAGAAGGGAAAGCGTGCTTCTAAGGAAGATGAAACATCCGTATTCAACACGTTTGTATTGGACTCTCTTGTTAAGGTGTCAGTTGATACTGATTCCGAAGTTTTGCTCTGTTCTTTAAAATTCTGCAAAAATTCGTTTGTGACATTCGTCTTATAGTATGAAACCATTGAAAATACTCTTCTTGTCGATAACTCGGGTAACTGTCAGAAGAACGCCAAAAGAGAAATCCTTACCTGTACAGATTTACCAAGCGACTGAATATTGGATGTTTCTCGTAGTAGAAGAATGGAACCATCCTATAATATTACGAAAAGACTGGATTTTGTGCTATAAAGTTCAAGGACGCTGAGAAAAACAATTAATCATGAAGAATTACAGTGCATCTCTACGAGTACACCTGGACACCTGCACACCGATGTTTGTCAAAAAGGAATCTATATCACTCTAGTGAAGCATAAGTGTTAGTTTTCTATTTCGCCAGGTAGTTCAAATAATAAGATGTAACGAAGACACCGGACGTGATTGTGTAAGGAGATTGATGTCACCCGTATTGTAAAGTCGTCACCTCTTCCTAATCCCTATGACTTGGTCTGTAGTCAGAGCCCCAACATCTACCGCCAACTTGGTCTGGAGTCGGAATACTTAACTCTCTTCGACTTGGTCTGGAGTCAGATCCTATCAAATGCTAAACTCCTCACCAAAATGACCTAGATCAGAAACATAAATCGTTAAAAGAAAAGAGGTGATCCACAAGTATATACTTATATACTATATATATACTTATTTGTATTTAATCGCATATAGAGAAACGTTTATAATAAAAAGGTGTCGGTAAAAGTCAACCGTCTCCTTGTTCTTATTTAATAACCACGACGCTATCGATCCCAACGGTCGAAAGACTCTACCTAAGATCTATTAATAGCGAACAACATAAATGACTATTACGAGATGGAGATCGCTCGGGCCTATAAGTTGAAAGTGCTTAAAAGTGGTTAAAATATGTAACCGATAACTTTTTATCATGTCATTACGTGGTGGATCTCGCCAGGGTTCCAATGTTTTCTTACGTCATACGTGATAGAACGCCTGGATCTTATTACATAGTCCATCGCATGAATCTACGTGAAATTTTAAAAACATCTCAATTACACCAGGTACAGAGTTTTTCTATCAAACTTCAGTTTCGATGTACAGCACAAAAAAGAACTGAGATGCTAGCACGTATCTTCAGCAGATTAGAAAACACAGAAGACATTTAGAAAGAAGAAGAAAAACAAGAAAGTAAAGAAAAGGAAGAAGGACCTACCGCCAACCGAGAAAAAAGTAACAGACCACGCGAAAACTTCGGAGGACGAACTTGCATTCCGCTCTATGGCGTTAGAAGAAAGTGTGTTCATAACAGAAGTAATTTTTTTAATGGAAAACGATAGGAGAAACAGAAAAAGACGCATTATATATTAACATCATTGCAACATTAAACGGACAGCAGTCAGAAGATAAGCAACATTGCGTGATCTAAAGGATCATTGTTTAAGGGATGGTGTGCTATATCATAAAAGAAAACACTCGGAATTAGGAAGTAATTCCACAATAGTTTGAAGGTATACACAAGAAAACAAGAACTAGACACCCTGGGTTGACTAAATTACATAGATTATTAAAATGTTACGTGCCATCTATGAAGCATACATTAGTCTATTACTTGAAAAGAGGTAACTAGTGTCAACGCTATAAATCATTCCATAAAAAGCCTCAAAGGGAACTTCTGCATCACACCGCAGGAAAATTAGGTGAACAATACATCTTTGATACATTAGGACCTATAGTTTACAATGGAAATGTCAGAAAGTATATCCATATAGCAGTGGAAAATGTATCGCGCCTTATGATAGCAAAGATAGATTCTATGATAGCACAAACAGTTTTAGATTTTATTGAACAAGAAATAATTCTCAAGTACGGATGTTTTAATTCTTTGTTTTTGGATAAACATCCAATACACTAGATTATAGCATTACGTAGCTTCTCAGAAAAGTACAGATTTGAACTAAGATTCAATCCAAGCTACTCGCACTCATGCACTGGCGTATATGAAGTAACCAGAAACTATTCAATCGGTGCTCAAATTTTATGTTCAAAATGATATGACATCATGGAAGAGGTACGTCCCATACGCTATTTTCTCAATAAATTCCCAAGTATCAACAAATACAGGATGAAGCAAATATTTTTATGTACGTCTTCTATCCAAGAACGATTACGGAATCTCATTTCGGGATAAAATCTAGCTTACAAATCACACTGGAAAAGCTTAATGACATAGTCAGAAAATAGCCGACAAAATGCATAAATTATATATGAAACAGAAGAAATATTACCACGCACGTAAAATTCAAATATCATTTTAGGAAAACTAGAGGATATTAATTTACATCCCCTATAATTTCCCAATATACCAGAGAATTTTACGAGACAATTTGTCGGACCTTGTACTATTGTTCAAAAGAAAAACAACAACCAATATTTAGTCAAATTACCTCCACAGTTTAAGCAGGAAATCCAACTTATTTCTGTGGATGAAGTTAAAGAATATCACGAGGAATCTGATAAATCATTCACTGAAGAAAAGTGGAAAGTTCGAAATTTAGCTTCACACATGCACACGCAGGAAATAAACACATAGCACATGAAATAAATCCATGCGGAAAATTTTTCCATCATCCACTGGGAACTCCAGATAACTGAGAGAAAAACGACCTTGGCGAAGACTACGTCACAGCAACGTAAAGCAACAAACCCTACCCACTTCATACAAGGAAGTTCAGCAGGTTGCTGTACGAGTGGAGAAGTAACAGAGAAGAACAGAGAGGGAACTCTCTTGTACAAAGACAGCGACAGCAGAGACAAATGGCATACACACACGTCTGACACACACATACATATAACGAAAAATCATAATTAAAGGAAAGGTATACATACAAAATATTTCATGTCGAATGTGATGCAAAGCCTACCAGCAAGATTATACCATTTGAGATATTTAACGGACACTATTCCTCTCTTTAAAATACTGTGGTAATAAGTATAGATATTATCCAATTGTCTCGATAACCGCTTTTTATTCTTACGACCCGCAGTAGAAAACGATAAGCTTTTAAAATGCACCTTTTGCTACTACTGTGAAAATTTATCTCTACTAGAAAAGCCTTCACTTGCTCCAAATAACCAGTATCAATCATAACTTTCATTATAACGGACATGTTAAGACATGAGACACTACACAGGGGCCACGGTGGCTCAGTTGGTAGAGCGTTCACCTCTGGTGCTAGGGGTCGTCGGATCGATCCCTGCTCGTGCCATGTGGGCTTTGTGGTGGACAAACACCGTGTGCGTGGGTTTTCTCGGGGTGCTCCCGTTTCCTCCCACTTTCTTCATTCCACCAATTCATCCCATCATCATCCACACGGCCTGAGCCACAGTTGCCTAAAGGCCTTAAAATAAATTCAAATTCAATTCAAAATTCAATGAGACACTACACCAAGAGTCAGTATAAAAAGAAAAAAAATAGAACTCTGCATTTTCCCCTTCCTAATAGGAATCATTGAACAATGGAACGAACCTTCTACTAGACTATGGATATCAGCAATTTTTATTGTGATGGTAGGAGAACATGGTTTTTAAGCAATATGGCTTTTCCATAGCCAAACACAAGCCGATTATACAGTATGAGGACGTTGAAATAATTCCATCGAATTTATTTGGATTTCGGCAACTAGAAACTTCGTCACATTACTGAACGGTTATGCACAAATAAAAGCTCAAAATAATAAAACAGTGCATGTACGTATTATTTTTTATATGAAGAATTTGATGTCATTTTGACAAATGTTCTAAAGCTTCGAAGCAGGCTAATAACTTGACTAGAAGTAAACACTATAACCTGCCGAATAAATATAACACAAAATTTCCCTCGCCTTTCCAAACTTTGTATAAGACAATCGATAACCTAGACAGTTTATTGAAGCATGAAAATAATAATTTACCTAGCAAGTTCCAAGACCTACACTTGCATTCTATGATATCATGGCTAACAATAATCTTAATCCTGGCAATATTAATGCTATTAACTGTGAAAACTTTAATTTTGTATTGTCTTCACCGAAGAATGAAAACTAAACAAGTACCATAAAACTATGTAATTTCAGATGATCACAGTTATTTTTCTCCTGTTATTTCTCATAAATATAGTGATTTTTTGTGTGTCTTATATCGTGTGCAACGCCAGTTTGATAATCTGCAAGATATTAAAACATCAAAGGAAGTAACCAATAACAACAATGGATCAGCAACAACTTTCCTCTGGAATCAATTCGCATCCAAAGTGAAACTACCAACGACAACGACGACATAGCTTCCCCCCCAAAGCAGCAGAGAAAATCACGACCAACAACACCAAAATGGAAAGCGGATACACAATTAGTGGTCTGGTGTATATGTTTTGAGTCAATGGAAGCAAGAGGAAAAACGGCTTAACCCCACTGAGGGGAACGAAGCTCAGTGTGCTGATCCTATTTTGGGAAGTTAAACCACACTTATTTTTCCAGAAAGTTAATATAAAAGTGCAAATATGAGTACAAAATATTTTTATATAAGTAAGTGATCAAGTACTCAAATATGGAAAAAGTGCTACAGTTTGTGAAAATCCCTTTAGGGATTAACTCCCCCAAGGATAAGTGAATACCTAAATAGTGGGGGGAGTGTAATGGGATTTGTGTCAATAGAACACAAAAGACACAACATAAACAAATTAATGTAAAACACAGACAAATAGTGTTTACGTAAACTATAAAGTATAGCAGAAGACACCAACGCAATTGGAGAAACTTGGAGTTACTGAACTCACGCCTACAAGAAGAGCTTGAGAGATTTATAAAAGGTCCACCAGACACGTAAAGGTTACCACTTCATTTCAATCCGAAAAATGGACACCTCTTCTTAACTCCTCTGACTTGGTCTGTAGTCAGGGCCCCAACCTCTACCGCCACTTGGTCTCGAGTCAGATCCTATCAAATGCTAAACTCCACACCAAACTGACCTAGATCAGAAACAGATCATTACAAGTAAAGAGGTGATCCACTTGTATATATATATATATATCGATACAATCTATGTTCCGGGCGCTCTGTTAATCAAATGTATTACCTATTTGTATTTAATCGCATATAAAGGAACTTTTATAACAAAAAGGTGTCAGTAAAAGTCAACCGTCTCCTTGTTCTTATTTAATAACCACGACGCTTTCGATCCCAACGGTCGAAAGGCTTTACCTAAGATTTATTAATAGCCAACAACATAAAAGGTCATTAAGATGTGTATATATGTTTTTGCTTTCATGTATGCGTGTTGGTTTTGTGATCGTGTATAACTACATATATAGTATGAACCCTTTCTACAATCAAATTGGCCGAAAGAAGAGATTAACCCTAAGTTCATAAATATATACTGTATATGCAATGAGCAATTGTTTTTTTTTATATTTTCCTTTACGTGTTTCTATGACAACGTGGCAAGGATTTGGAGCCAGTATCGGGCGCATTATATAACAGTGTTGAACAGTAGCCCGTTTACTTCCTAGCAACTAACTATGTGTAAATAGTCTTTACTTGTAGTTCGAAAGATAACGCACACGCTAGCAATATTTAGTAACTCTTTTTGTCACTTTTGCTAAATAATTTAAATAAACTTTTAATATCAATTAACTAATATTTTTGAAAGAAGCATGTCGTGAATTATTTGTTACTACCTAATATTTCTTTAGATAATTATTTGATAGGCAAAATCAGTAGTCACCGAAGTTGATTGTATGCTTTTATATACCTAACGACAAGCCCATGGCCGTCAGAACGTGAAATAGTGGGTTTTACTTTTACACTAATAAAGTAAGCAATTGTACGAACCCCGTGATTTTAATTTCTCTTCAGTTTCGTGGGATAACACAAGTGACTGCTTCCCATACGAGAAGTGGAACTTGCAACGTTGAAAACATCGCGGTGTGGGTATTATTTCCTTGTTCTTCCCTTTTCTTAATAATTAACTGTATTCGACCATTACTAGCGTCGAGGCACGGAACCTACACTCCTGAACGTTTTACAACCAGTAGGGCGCGGGCGACCATATTTCTTCGGAGGTCTGGAACCAGTAGCTCATACTATCTTTCCACAACCAGTGTGCCTCGGGAGACCATATATCTTCGGAGGTCGGAGGTTTGAGGGATAACCTCCCTGGGCGCCTATTTCTCTTCGCGGTGAAAGGAACTCATAGAGCATACATGGTCTCTTACCCTGGCTGTCCCATCATTAAACGATATCCGTAGTGTGTCTTGTTTGCCCACTGCTGTACGAAAGCTAGCAGCCAAACAGGACTGTTACAAACAGGCTGAAAGCACTTTTTACCAATTGTTAAAACTATTTCTCACCATTTGTGACAATAGCTGTAAAAGCATGCAATATTGTCCAGAAGTTGATTATTTTTATTGAAGAAATCGTCATACTGATGCAGCTTTACGATATTAACTATTGTAATTCAGTTCACTATCATGAGTATAGAACCAATTGTGTTTTCTCAACTATACAAATCTCATTTTAATCAACTGAACGAACTATATCACATTCCATTGAGTGGAAACTAATATATCGAGTGCTATAAGAAAAGAATCACATATTTTAACAGCTTGTTTACGAAACAAATAGTACAAGTTGAACCATTCATTTACCAAGTGGGCTGAATTTGTAACCCCTTCTGTTTATTTCGTGTTTACTCTAATAATAGTAGTTATTGATGACTAGAATTCATGGATTTTAATTTTTATTATACATTTCAATATAGATAATAGCTGTATTGGCCTTGTTGTTTTGAGGAAAATTCGAATTAAACATAGTGGGGTGCATAAAAACCGAGCTTGGTATACAATGTAACTCTAAAATAAGCAAATATTTTCCTCAGTTACCTGTTTCGTAAGACAAATAGATATTTCTGAGAAAATGAAATCCAATATCAAATCCTACGTTAGTATATATATATATATATATATATATATATATATATATACACTCATGTGCAAAAGTTAAGAATAATGTGAAAATACATAGACAACAGTTGTGGAGAGTATGGGAAATGCATATAATGTATCCTATTACACATACCTGACTGCTTGACACGCGTAACTCCCGATGTTGCCGCTTGGAGACGCTGTATACACCCATTGAACGATGGTTGGTGATGAGCACTGTTTCAACACGCAAGCACTTGTGTTCGCGACATGAGATACGTGTGAGTCAACGCTGCAGTACTTGACATAGTGCCAGTGTACGTGTAGGAGAATGGCGCAAAGAGTCCATATTGATGATGTTATGCGTGGAAGAATCATCGGGCGACTCGAGAGGAATCAGAACCAGATGGACGCGTCTCGTGAATTGGGTGTCCCACAAAGTGTCATCTCGAGGATCTGGCGACGCTTCCAAAGGGGTGAAAACGTCTCTCGGAGGTCCGGTGGAGGTTGTCCAAGGAGCACCAGTGACCAGGAAGACCGTTACTTACGTCTAACTGCCTGGCGCAACAGACACAGCACCGCCTCAGAGCTCTCTAGGGACCTTGCAGCTGCTACAGGAACGTCAGTGTCAAGATTTACAGTGTACAGACGGTTAGCGGAGGGACACTTGTATGCCAGAAGACCAGCAAGGTGTGTTCCATTGACCCCACAGCAAAGAAGAGCTCGGTTGAATTGGTCCAGAGAACATCACTCATGGACCCCGGAACAATGGCGTCATGTCCTGTTCACAGATGAATCCAGGTTCAGTCTCACCAGTGATTCTCGCCGTGTGTTCATCTGGAGAGAACGAGGGACACGGTTCCGTCCAGCTAACATGACTGCTGTAGACCAGTACAGGGGCGGCGGAATTGTGGTATGGGGTGGGATATCCTGGGGTCCCGTACACCTCTGCATATCTTCCCACGGGGTACCGTCACTGGTGCGATGTATCGGGATGACATCTTGGACCAATACGTTCGTCTGTTTCGGGGCGCAGTGGGTCCTGATTTCATTCTAATGGATGATAACGCACGTCCCCATCGCGCTGCCATAGTGGATGAGTACCTTGAACACCAGGATATCAGGCGATTCGATTGGTCCAGTCGCTCACCGGACTTGAACCCCATCGAGCATGTGTGGGATATGCTTGGGAGGCGAGTTGCACGTCGTCAAATGGCTCCAAGATCCATTCCTGAGCTTCGGGAGACACTTGTACAGGAATGGCAAAACATACCCCAGCCCCTTCTTGATAATCTCATTCTCAGCATGCAATCACGTTGCGGTGCATGTGTTGCAGTGCGGGGCGATCACACATACTATTGATGTCCTGTATCTTCTGCTTAACCCTCGAAAACCACATTGATCTATTTCCGAATTTCTCCATGCCCATGCATTTTGTCGCTCGTGCCCATCCTGTGCATTCTCTTCCAGTGTTTTTGGACTGTATCGATTTGCAATTCCACATTCCAATACTATATGGCTGATTCACCATTCTCTGAGTGCAATAAATCATGCAAATAGCATTATTCTTAACTTTTGCACATGAGTGTATATACCTGGTGTATATTCCTAATTTGTATAAGAACCTTTACTATGCAGTAAAAGTTCCATTTCCTTAATGCCTATTTTTTCATTTGTATAAATCGTTTATGTGCTGGGGTACATTTGCACCTCACTCGGTAAATAACGTGACTTTTTAGCTTTGTAAAAGATGGATTAAAACAAATTTATAAATATAATTAATTATCTTCTGACAAATAAATCGCTCAAAGTTTTTCAAGTTCTTTGAATATGAATAATGAACCGTCTTGCTTATATATTTTGAACACAATGTACAAACTTGGAATAATTGATCTTCCGTGACAATATAGGATTACGTTAGTACCTGTATTTGAATGAAGAATTGATTTATTGTGCAAGAAACGTTTGTTAGTTTCAAGTGATGATATTTTAATACTTTAGTAGATTATGTTATTTATATTATTTTTCAAAGTGAAAGGATACGAGAGCACCATGCATCTAATTTGAAGAGCAAAATCTTCGTGATTAAGTATATTACTTTTTTCTAAAGTAAGATTACATCTAATTTCAGTGTGTGAATTCATTTATGATAAATACGGGGTCCAGAAGCTAGGAATGTAACGGATATTGCGGAATATAAAACGTTCGAGGTACTTATGTCACAAAATTGGCATATTTTGTACATGGGTACATAAATATTTAAGGTTTCTTTCTACAAGATATGACAATTTCAGAACTTATAAATTGTTTTATATATACGATTACCTCGAACGTTGATTCGTCAATGTCACTTGTATCACTTAGTTTTTGCAGTCGACAGATATAATTATGACATTCATATCATTATTATTATACATAGTCATTATCCGAACTACTTGTACACATTGAAGTTTATTTACAACAAATCTTCGCCTATGTGCTATGACCATCTTATCTTTCTTACTTGTGGGTACTCGAGTTTACCCAACAGTGTTGCAAAATGATAATCGAAGTAACATGTCTAGACACCGCACGACGATATTCTGTTTTTTTTTAGCGAGTGTCTGTGTTAAGTGACATATCATGCTGTGCCATATCTAATCAATTTGGGCAGCTTTTCTCATCGTCTTATCCTCTCATTTATCTTTTACTTGCGGTACTCCGACTGGGAGGTTATAGACCGGAACCATAAAACGTGAAAAAGCCTTAACCACTGTATTTATTGTATAAAATCCAGGAACACACGAGAGTGAAATTGTCAAAACAAAAACGTTTCCTTTACCTGAACAAAACGTTGAACTGAGAGAACTAAAATGTAATTAAGTAGCGAAGTAAATTCCACTAACCTGTAGTTGTGCGGATGGAGTCAAACAAAGTCGAAGAACAGAGGAAGATCTTGGATATCAAATCAATTATCATTAACGCAATTAACTCTAAGTATAAGTAAACTGAACTAACCAAGATTTCAGAGATTCACATTTAATTATCAGCATCAGTTTGCATAAATTTTACTTTTACTGGCTGCTAAAGCTAAAGGTGCTGGTAACCTAGGTTAGAACCTACTCTCTATTTTCTTATAGGTGTCACCTAGTATGTTGCAAAGTCGTAATATGAAAAGAGTGATGCAGAATTGGCTTTTATTCTTGGTTCTAGGATTTTCTGCGGGGAATCATAACGCTATTAGTGTCAGTCTCGAACACACAAATCAAAAATCCACATTATACTTCTTGCATGGATAAGTGAAATTAGTATTTCATGGGGTCTGAATTTACGAGTCTCTTACTTATTAAGGGAATATTGATTAATGCTTTTTATTATTTACCTTTTAATTCTTAGCTTAGAAGAGAATAACAATCTATCTACATAAATATAATACTTTTATTTCCGCCTGTCCATCCGGGAGCTTCTAAGGCACTTCCCGTTGGCCTAGAATGCTGAAATTTGGCATGAAGTACCGTGACCGCGTCAAAATTTCCTGAAAAATCTTGAATTTGCAAATATTCCCTAATTTACCCCAAAAAACCTCAATTATTATTTAATTCATTATTAATAACAATCAAATAAATAAATTGCTATCATTTTTAATTTTGATCAATAATGCAAATTAAAAAAAATAGATATTTTCTCTTTTCTAAACTATTTATTTACTTCATTGTTGTTTGAAATTTAAAATTGAATTTTTAAAACTATTTTTTGATCATCAAAGCTTTAAAGAACCACCAAAAATAAAAAATAAAAAAACAATAAGGAAACCGCACTTAAAGAGGAGAAATCTACTCCAATTCCTTCCCCGGAGGCAGCGTTCCAAGAACTCAAGAAACATTGCCACACTGGACGGCGATTCTAATACACTGCTAGGAAAGCCGTGGCGCGAATATTACCGGAAACAAACCCAATGCGTCGTCCAAATTCCTTGATGAATTTGAAGACCCCAGTGCTCCAAGTATCGTTTGACTCGATTGCAATGGCAATGAAGATGAATTTATCCAACAGGGTACTGTATTTTCTGCTTTTTTCGACCTCTCAATGGTAAGCAGCACCACCAGCTTACAAAGATGAATGAGGAAGATTCGAGAGGGCAAACGTATCAACACAAGTTAAATCCCATAATAAATATCTTCCTCATTTCCAATTCACTAGAGTCATACCGTCAGGTCTCTTACCATCGGAACGACTACATCTAGATGGTTCACGCACTGAAGGTACTTCGGCTGAAGTAAGCGCACGAAGAATTACGTCATTTACACTGGCAGGACGGATGTGTCTACCTGCACTACGTTGATCTACGAATGCCCCACAAGCTGAACAATTGTGAGGTACACAAACATAAGTTCCTAATTGTAAAGCAACAAAAATACGAAAAGTTTCACATGATAAGTGGTGATCCAGAGGAGGAGAAGGTAGAGCCGGAAGCAAAACAAGAGAATCTGGAAAAAAAGTAGCAAGAAGTCTGACTTCATCCTCAAGACAACCGATGGATTGTAGAAGAAACGATCATCCCAAGTAGCCTGAGAACTACTGCAATGTAAAGAAGGAGAATCCATGTCGGTTAAACAGGACCACTGAACTTTGCAATCATGAAATGCCGCATCAGGATCAAGGCATAACTCTGTAGGAAGAAGAGACTCAACAAGACATCGAGAGTCATGGAAAGACGTTAAGAAAAAAGATAATCGGCAAATCCATGGCCCGACGAATACAAAGTTCACCCGAACGAACCGGCAAAGTGGCCTGAAGCCAGGCGCAATTACTCAGAGATATTTGCATTAAATGTTTAAAAGCATAATAAAAATAATAGAAGCGATAAAAGTATTATCATTAGCAGAAGTTTTTGTAGTAGTTATAATTGCAGTCGTAGCTATTTGAGTAACTTGGACTTCGGCTCGTTACGATCATATCAGTGCAATGCTTATTAAAATCCACAAAACACCCAGCATACCTCAGGCGAGTTTCCAACCGTAGCTAACGCCTCAAAACTAGTAGTTGTTGTAGTAGCTGTTGTCCTAATAATAGCCGAATTGGTAGTACTCTAACCGTTGAAATAGTAGCTGTAGAAATAGTAGTAGTCGTAGTGAAACTGTTGATGTTACCAAATAATACAAATTATTTTCTCCAGATATAAAATTCCAAGTCTGTGTGTTTGTTTGCACACAATACACTTCAACATTCATTAAAATGGACTTCTTACTGGGTTGGAAAGAAGCAATTTGGCACGAACATTCGTGTGCAGGATCGAATTGCAGCAAACGTTCACAAATACACTTACACCTTTAAGTACTCCAAACGTCCTGGGTAAAATACACTTCCCTTAAGCTAGAAAGCTGACATTTTGCATGTAGGTTGACATGCAGGTTAGAATTACAGGAAAAATAAAAATGCAATTCCGCCGTTAAGTATCTCAATACCCCTGGATGTTGAAAATGCACATCCCGCGTAACTAGAAAGCTCAAAATCAGCACGAAGATTTGTGGGAAGGTTGGAATCCAAAGAATTTTTTTCTTTAATTCGCAATTACACTTTAAACATCGCTATAACTCC
>JAGDQP010006021.1:0-13919 GCA_022664845.1 Lepisma saccharinum
GCCAGAGCTACCTAGCGGATGAATTCAAAATCACGTGCTCTGAACAAAAACTCATTAGTTTTAGCGCAAGACAGAAATGGGTAAGCGTGCTACGTCTATATATTATGAGGTCTTCAGACAAAACACAGTAGAAGCAAAGCAGTGCGCTATAAGCTTAATTTCTTTTACAATTACTAAAGAAAAGATTATACGGTAAGATCAATGTAGAAATTGAAGAAAAACAGTTTGGATTTCGAAGAGGGAAAGGAACAAAGGACATTATTGGTGTGTTAAGAACAATAGGAGATAGAGAAGGGGATGGAAGGAGAAAGTATACGTAGCATTTGATGATTTACAAAAGAAAAAAAAAAAACATTCTATCGAGTCAACTGGAAAATCTTATTGCGAACGCTGAAGAATTCTAGGTATGTATCAAAGACGTATAACGAACTTGTATTTAAATCAGTAGATGACGACTTATCTGAGCGAACAATGGAGATGAAATTAGACGTCAGTGAAAAATTAATCAAAGTGCAACGTCAAACCAAAATATTAGTCACGTGATGTGCAGCTCGAGCGTCTTTTTAGTTAATAATGTCGCAGAAATGACTACGATATCATATCGATGGTACTTTGCAGCTGCGTCGTGGCTCTAATATATTTTATATACGAGATACGAGGTAGCTTGCAAAGAACCATCGATATGTCCCTGCTACCGAGGATATTTGTAAGGTACTGTGTTTCTTAGTGACAAAACTTACCGAAGGCAGGCAACACACCTTTACGAACTGATAGGTTGGTTGCATATCCACCAGGCGATTTCGCCCGATCTGATCGAAAATTTGCTTTGATTTTCTTTCTGGTCTTACTAACAGTAAGACAAATACAGGTAATTGTAATTAAACTGTTCCCATATTCGAATTTCAATCTCAAAAATCGACATCATGATTACAATTATCATTGTGATAGATTATTATAAAAAAATAATCGAGAAATGAGGAAATGTACAGTACGTAAGTTTACTAATTGATTAGTAATAAATCTAATATTCTTGAAATAAAATATGTAGCCAGCTTGAATATGTTAAAATAATACGCAATATCTTCTATTCAAATAGTGATGGCATAAGACATGGCTGGTTAATCAGTTTCGAGAGAAATCGTATCGGTTAGAAATCTGCTTAGTCCTATCAGTCTGTGCTTGGTCCGCTCTTACAAAGCTTGAAACAGTCGAAATACAGTGTTTATTTTTCCCCATAGTCAGTTTTATTCTACTCCAGAACGTATTCTAGTGGCCTCTTCTCCTTTGTTCTTCAAAAAACACCGTTTGGCCGCCCCCGCGATTTTTTTCTTTGGTTTATCTGTGCGTGTAGTGGTGTGTGCTTCATATAGCGATAGCTCATCTACAAACTGATTTTTTTTAATTACTTACTTATAGTGACATTTTTATATAGTTCTCTTCATAGTATTTCCGAAATAAAATATCTGATTACCAGCTCAAGTGTTTATCTCTTGTGAACAATTTACATATGTGTAAAACGGAAAACATTTCGTTTGGTAACACAGAGGTCTGATTTGATTGTGTTATATCTTTTCAGGACTTTTTCTTCAAATCAATTATCCGAATTCCGAGTTGCTAAAATAATTCCGGATTCCTACTTTTCTCTATCTTTCCTTCTGCAAGATTCCGAATTGTATAATAGAAAAGAAAACAAAATAGAGTCAACTATTTTATGTAGGGTAAGGTAAGGTAATTTGGTGATTTTTATATTATTTTTTATAAGGAAAATATTTTTGTTAATATATTGGGACCATCCTTCTAGGCAATGTTTCCTGAAACACTGTAAGGTCTGTGCTAAAACACTAATGGAGTTTTAAACTTTTCTGCCCTTGAAAAAAAAAATGCAGATCCTTATGCGCAGAAGGGAATACAGAAAATAAAAGCTTCACGTAGTATTAACGTACCCGTAAATTACAACACGAAGTTTCTCTTAGACTTCTGCCAATGACTATGGATTCGACACTGATCTCGGTAGTGTTGCCACGAGACGAGACGAGACAGGGAAATGGCTATAGAAAACGAGACGAGGCAGAGCTCTTTAATGCAAAGTATACATCTTTTCGAGACGAGACATTCTTTGGACAAGATATTTTCGAGACGAGAGAGCCTAAATCTCGTCTCGTCAGCAACACTAAATCTCGGTCATTTTGAACATTTTATTTTTTATCCCTTGTCACTCACTATCTCGATGGGAACTGAACTTGGACTAACTACATCGAAAGTGTCACTATTCATCTCAGAGATCCCGAAAACTGTGAATTTTACTCCAATATCGGTCATTATCGATTATTCTTACATGTCCCTTCCCTTCGCCCCCCCCCCCCCAAGGATGCTATGGGTGTTTTACGCTCACAGTATTTTCTTCAAAATTGTAAGTGATATGTGTACCGAGTTTGTGTGAAAATGTTCTAGGCGTTCCAGAGTTATGCTGGAACACACAAACATTCGACGTACATACACTTTTGTACATAGATATAGCTTTTCTCTCACCAAATAATAGCCAACTGGGAACGAACCCGAGATATCTACGTGAAAAGTCAGTATAGCAACCATTCTACCCTAGTTGCTTGCATCCACGAAAAAGATAACAAAAGTATTTATTTAGTTTTCTTTTCGGGTCATGATTTCTGAAGATTGGTTTCTTCTAATCAGCAGAAATCATGTAATTTGTTATTAACTTCCATTATCCCACAAGAACCAAGTTAAGATTACTTAAAGCAATAATAGTAATGAAGATTTTCTTGTAAGTGTGCAACCACCAAAATCCTTGATAATTCAATATGATCTTTTATCTCAGCACACCAACAATCTGAGTCACCGTGACTCAGGCGGTGGTGCGCGTGACTACGCATCGGGCAGCCCAGGTTCAAATCCCGGCCAGGACACTGGAGACTTTTCTCACAGTGTGTCCATGTCTGGCGCTCGGAGGTGCACTTAGCCTCCTATGGAACTTATTATCAGAGTGTCCTTGGTATTCTTGGACACCTTGGGAGGTAACGGTGGTCGAGCGTGGTACTGACCACCCATCACATTTCGTGCCGTAGTTCGAGAATATGTGGAGCGTTACCTCCACATCCCCCATGCGCCGTTTACAGCGCGTGTGCATCGCACAGGGGATAGCTTTAACTTTTTGTTTACACCAATAATCTGCATCCCCTTTGCCAGGATGTATCTTTAGAACTGAGTCTCTGACTCCCTTTGTCTTCCTAAACTAAATCGTGCATCATGTATTGCTATGTTTAGTGACCCTCATTGAAATTGGTGGGAGGTTCACAAATCAAAAACGTAACATTTCTGCAAGAAACTAGGGAACCATAGTTGCCTGCAAATGTCCAGTAACTTTCTAATAAACAGAAAAGAACTCTCATTCAGATTCATGGAATGATGGAAGCAAAACAAAAAAACTACAAGCCTCAACGAGATTTAAAAGCGCGCTGTTCAGTTAAAAGTCTTACTGACTGGACTAAACTATTACTGATAAGAAATCACTACATAAAAGCAATAAAAAGCTGGGTTTCTCGACGTGTGTGCAGGGGGGGGGGGTCGCGAGAGGAGTTGAAAAATTTAACTAGGATCTTGTAGGCTAAAGCCAATAAATTTCAAGGAAGATATTTTATTTTAATTGTTTTTATAATTACTGAAGATAATGTAATTTGTTGAATAGTTTTTCGATAATATAATAAGGATATTTATTACCAAATACAGAAAATCAAATATCATGTTCTCAAATAAAAAAAAAACAAATATTACACAAAATAAAAAAAAAAGGTGTAAAAGGTTACGAAAATTGCACAAGTTTACTAACAGCGTGAAATCTGAGCTTATTTTGATTTAACCGATTTCGAAATGTCCGGTTCAATTTTTGGGACACACTTTTATCAAGACATTTTCAGTCAAAAGTTAGGTACCCACACTTGTTCTAAATACCACGTTTTTAATATACAGACTCTTTATTAATTCGTGTAATTGAGAAACAGACCGATAAAGATATTTCCATGAAATTTTCTACAATTTCTCACAAAACCCACTTTGGACACTGAAAATAATTTTACAAAACAAAATGTTAACCCACTCCCTTCTAGGTGTTCAAACTAAAACGTGAAGTAGATCGAGATCGAGAGATGCTACAATTTTTTATAGACAGAAATCAGCTTCTGACTTAATTTCTTGGTAATAATAAAATTAGACAAAGAAAAGTAGTCCTCTCAATTAACATTGATTTTCTCCTAAGCGAGTTCCACTTTTCAGTTTGAATCCCCAAAAGGGGGATTAAAATTTAGTTTTAGTTTAGGAAAATTAGTTTCATTGTGTCAAAACTTCAGGGTCTTGTAAGCATCTGTAGAAAAATTTTCATAAAAAATATCTTGAAAACTTTCGATGTACAGGTCTGTTTCTCTGTTACACGAATTAATAAACAGTATATATAATACAAAGTGAAACAAAACCGATTATTATAAACAGGAAACTTACTTTTGGGGATCGTCGGGCAGAAAGTACGGTAAAAAGAGGTCGCGGCATGAAAAAAGTTTCAGACCGAATCACGAAAACGTAAACAAAGTTACTCTCACGACTTACGCCATGTTTTAATCTCTTTTTTCTATTTGTCAATTAGGAAGCGCAACTCCCATTCAATGAGAACATCTCCCATTATTGCTGAAACACGTGAACAAAATGGCGCCAGCAAACATTTGATCAGAATTTCATGTTTGGTTATGATAAGAAACTGTTTTCTCTTTCTGCACATGTGCGAACATCACACGAACTGAACACTGAGAGCTTCCAATACCACAAAAGAAATATCTCGGTGTTTTTTTTTTTTAAGATTACTGCAAATAGTATAATTAGGGGCCATTTTCACAAAACACAGTAGCTACAAAAATATATCTCTTTTTTTTTTAAAGAGAACTGTTTTTGTATAAAATACTCCCATATAGACACGAAGAAATCTCATATTTCAATATCTATTTACTAATATTTTTTTTTATTAAGTTTGGCTTAATTATGATAGCGCTATTCGATTGTTCTGGCCCAAAAAACATTATGATATGTTAAAACCTGGAAATCGACAAAAATGCAGATACCGAGTTTTGTGGAAATGCCCCTCAATTTAACTAAAACATTACTAAATATATCAGTGCAGGTTTCCAAAATTTTCAACATTGCACTACGCGTATATCCAGATTCAGGTCGAAAAATTAAAGAGACAGTTTTATTAAGAAAGTGTTATAGATCGCAAAGAAAGCTTCCCACGAAAATGGTATTGCGGGGGTCAATGAAAATACAATTTGTAGAAAAATACATGCCAAATACTTTATATAGAATGTGTTTTTACCTGGTGGAAAAACTTGGGCTCTGAGGAAGACGGATATACAAACCGATTGAATGGAAGCATTTGAAATGGGAGTTGGAGGGAATAGTTAATACAATATAAGGGGGATAAAAACTAGAGAGGTCATATGAGCAGAGTAGATTGTCTCAGTAAGCAAGTTCTGGAAGGAAGGATCGAAGCAAGAGAGAAATAAGAAACATAGAACTGACTGATGACCTGATGAAGGCAGGAATTTACAAGAATCTCAAAGCAAGAATACAAGAAAAAAAACAACAGATCCCGCTGATTTCAAAAGATCACTATAAAGAAGTAGTAACCAATGACCTCTATCTAAAAGCGATACTAGACTGACTGCTGCCATTGTAATATTTACCAATATATGAAGCCAGGGAGCGGAGATGACACTTAGGGCCATATTTATGAATCACTTCCAAGAAGTGAGTAGCTCCCAGGAGTTTTGAAATTATATGCTCCTGGGAGCCACCCACCTCTTGGGAGTGATTCGGAAATATGGCCCTAAATCTCGTATTTCCACTTCGAGTCTAAAGCAAATGGACCAAATTTTCACTCACGTTTTACGCTTGATATCGCTGTTTTTCATTTATGTCTAAATTCTTGTAAAAAAAGTAAATATTATTTGCAGTATTTTCTATTATGTGCTGAGTACGGTGTACTATTAAATGACTAGCTCAGGAATTAAGACTTAACTGGGTGCGCAGAGATGAGAATCGTATATAAACTGAGTTAGAACTGAAAATTTGGTCCACATTCGATTAGACTGGAAGTGGAAAAACGAGTTTAAATATTTGCTCTGGCCTTTATCTTTCGACACTAAGCAGTCACTCCAGTATCGTTTCGGAGAGCTGGATCGTAGCAACCATCCTAAGCTTTAACAACAAACGAAAACTAATAATAAATTCTCCATTTTTTTTTCTTGCGTTCACCATTGTCAACGTGAAAAGAAAGAAATCCAATAAAGCTTCATAAAACCTAGGATAAAAAGCTTCATGCAAATATTTTAATAATTTTAAGAACATAATACACTAAAAATTAAAAAAAAAACACCAGAGAATAAAACATCATATATGCACGTGTATAAGTAAGTGTATGTTTTCTTACTCGCAATAAATTTTAACAAGATTTATATAAGGCAAAAATCCTTTTTCTCTAGTTTTTTTTTTTTTTACAAAATTTCTACCTCTTTTGTTTCTCAAAATGAGAAATTGAAATAAGAGAGAGAGAGGAAAAAATGTTTCTTTTTCAGAATATTTTTTTTATTCTATACTTTGAGCATTTTCTCGAATAAAAAAAAATCCTCTCCCTTTTTATTTTCCTTTCGTCGTTTCTTTGCTAGTTCTTCGTTCCTCCACCTCCTTCAATTCCTTCCCATTCCATCTCTTTTTTCTTCATTCTCTACTCTCTCTCTCTCTCTCGAAGTTTCCCTCAGGCTCAGTAGACACAAGTGATTACGTACCGAAGTGGCCAACTCAATTTCCGACGTGCCTTCTAAAACTTTCCAAATCAAACATTCTGGTAGCCCCCTGCGGGGGATTACTGGATTTTTCCATCAAACCCGCCTCCTATTAATATATACAATCGCTGTTCTGAAATAATTTGAATGTTTGCTTTAGGTCCAAGCTGAGATTATTCTATTACAACGTATCAACATTAGGGTTAATTTTGTTTAGTCTGAAAACATTCCATTGTTTCAAGTGGATCAAAAATTCAGCGGAGGGTTAATTACACTCGCATTGATCGTTGGGGTGCGCCCCCTTCCTTTCCCTTGACATAGCCCCCCCCACCTCCTCTCCACAACGCAACTCTCGTCAGAGACCTCCTCTCGCTCCCCGCACGGGTCGGGCTCTCCCGTCTGTTGACCCGAATTCGGGTGAATTTATCCCGAGAGTTGAAAACTTCTCTCTCTCCTTGACGAGCAACGAGTGGAGAGGGGAGGGGAGTTGGGGAGTTTAGGCTTAAAACGGAGAAATTTCCCAGAGTCCCATGCGGCTCCGGGAAGAAGAAGACAAGCGAAAAGCGCATCGAACTGTGTGTTGAAGGAAGTTTGCATTGTAAACTGGTGGTTTTTGTCACTACCTTTAGTAACTTTTTTTTTAAATTCTGGTATTTTTGTCATCATGTAGTTTATTTTATTTCTTCTTCTTTCTTTTTTTTAAAAATAAAACAAAACTAAATGCATGTAAACTGATTCATTTTTGCGGTGAGTTTAACCCATTGATCTCTGTGTAACGATACTGGAGCGATCGACTCTTGACGTAAGGTCGACGCCAGAGCAAACATTTAACTTCAATCGTCCATTTCCAGTCAAATCCAATATAGACCAAATTTTCAACACTTAGGGCTAATTTTCTTGGAAACGTACGTTGCTTGCGATTGGGGTGAGCAGCTAATTGAAACATGTGTTTTGTTGCGTGTTCTACGTGTAACACGTGTATCCATTGGCTACTCACCCAAATCGCAAAGCAACGCACACTTGCACGAAAAACAACCCTCAGGGCTCATTTTTATGAAAGCTTGCGTTGCTTGCGATTTGGGTGAGTAGCCAATTGAAACACGTGGTGTTTTGTGGTGTAGTTTTATTACGTGGTGTAACACGTGTTTCAATTGGCTATTTACCCAAATCGCAAGCAACGCAAGTTTTCATGAAAATGAGACCTTAGTGGACAATCGAAATCAATTTTTCCCTCCGTTCCCTGGCTCCATATATTCATCAAATTTTTAATGGCTCTGATCAGTCTAGTATCTCTTTTAGATAGAGGTCAATGGTTTATCCAAACACTACAGTTTAATTTAACAGATCCTTCAAGTTAGTAGGTTGAAAATCTTTTAAATTAAAAGCATGTATACAAGGATAAACTTAATTCTACAATTCTGATAATTTCTACAAATACAACATACATTTATTTTGTTTTCAATGATAGATGCATCTGCTATTGGAAATTAATGCAATTGCGATGAAATCCGTCGTAACCCGAAAAAAACAACACGAAAATAACACTAACGTATAATAAAAGAAGCAATGACATGATAAATACCGGTAAGCAGCCTACATATTGGCACATCCAGGATTTGGGAAGAGGAGTACGTTAAGTTAAAGAGATCGGGCGCGGGTAAGATGCCACGTGGAATAATAGTTTTCGTTTTAAAAAACACACTTCCTGAAGCACGCCATAAAGTACGTAGAGTGAGCACAGTCCATTATGAACTAGAACTTTGACCAGAGAGGTTAGTGCGCTCGCTTTCTGTGCGAGTGGTCACGAGTTCCATTCCCGCCGGGATTCATTGAACGGAGAGGTTCGGAGCCCACTTTATCAAAAACTGTATGCTCCGTCCTTAGAAGCCCATTTAGAACGTTAATAACAATTCAATTCAGTTCATTAGAACTTTGAACCTTAAAAAATATATGCGAGTGTTATGTTTCAATTTAAAATGTTTTACTCTCTACGGTACTTCTTTAAATGACATTTTAAACAAAGTGAAATTCATTATAAGCACAATATTCTATATATATGGATAATTTTCGCATTACCAAATATATCGTCAGAGCATTGAGGACAATGAAACACAATTTTGTGTTGTGCAACCATTGTGTAGCGTTTCATACTAAACATATTCTACCCTGGAGCAGTGTTTATCAACATGAGGGTCGCGGGTTGTGTGCAAGGGGGTCGCGATAGGAGATGAAAAAATAAATTTCAGAGATGGTTTACTTTTGATCGTCGTTTTTCTAATTACAAAAGTTAATGTAATTTGATGAATAGTTGTTGGAGAATATAACTAGGATATTTATAATCAAATACAACAAGAGCCTGAGCCAAAAGTTCCCTAAAGGCCTTTAAAGCTAAATCCAAATTCAAAAATAAAATACAGCAAACCAAATGTTATGTTTTGGTGTGTCGTCGACTAAATGACATGAAAAAAGGGGGTCGCAGGATGAAAAAGGTTGAGAAACGCTGCCCTAAAGGATGAAATGAGAAAAAAATGGTACAAATTACGGTGGATTAAGAAGCATTAGTATACATTCAATTATATTTTAATTATATTTATGGCCTTTAGGCATCTAAGGCTCAGGCCGGGATAGGGGAGAGAACAGGATTCGGGAAAGTGACGGTCAGGACCTATGTTGAAGGTGACATCCCGGCACTTGCCTGGTGTGACTGACGTCAGGATGATCGGCCGGAGGGATCGAACCCACGAACTCCCGAATGTTACGCCATCGCTCTACCACTGAGCTACGGTGGCTCGGTGGCACATCTATACGCTTAACTTTTAGATATAAAATTCGTGATTTTCTAACAAGGGAAAGAGTTAGAAAACAATTGGCAATGTTTAAGAAGGAAGCTGTTAGATGGTGCCCGCTGTTCCGGGTTCCCGAGGTTTGACCGAGGGAAGAGATTGGAACAAGGTTCTTATGAAAATGCGAATCTATTTTTATTTTTATTTTTCAAAAGCGTAGGGGAGTAGCCAAAGGTAAGGTTAGCCGGTTGGCCAAACCAGGGCGTGCCAAACGGATCCGGGTCTCGGACATCAGGATCATCTTTCCTTATTCGTATTTTGGGCGATTTTTTTACTGCTACCAAACGATGTTTTCTTTCGGTTTTTTATACTCTTCATTTTGCAGTGTTGAGAGGAAGGGTAGAGAGAGAAAAAGATGCTGAGTTGTACATGGATAGCAAAACTAGTGCTTTTGAAACTAATCATATAATATTGTGTCACTAATACATAATATTAGAATGGCAAAAGGAAAACAAATAATCGACAGCACCTTCTTGTCTCTTCTAACCCCACCCTCCTCCATCACAAACCAACTGTACCCTTTGCCCTACAAAACTTTGGTAAACTTTATTTTGTATGGGCCATTCTAGTAACTATTGACTTCCGCCCGTCATGATTATCCGTCACGTTCTAGTTAAATTCCACAATCACAAATATCCATGCCTCAGCCGGGATTCGAACTCGTGACTTTCGAGTCGCTGGCTTAGCGCCCTAACCCACACGGCTACCAGGTTGACCCCTTTACCTGTGACATAGTTATCAGTCACTATGCAATAAACATTACGTTATGGGAAGAAAAGAACAAAAACATGTCCCGTCTTCCCATTTAAGCGCGCAGGGATGTAATAAAAACAACAACAAGAAACTTCTTCCCCAGATTCATTTGCTTTGAGAAATAAAAATAAATATTTCAGAAAAAAATACAGGATGATAGAAAAACGTTCCTATCAACTAGCTTTGGACAAGAAAAATAATACTAATCAAATACAGAACAATCTGTACAAAATATATTGTTCGAGTTTCAGACTTATTGAATTAAACTGGCTTTATTTATAGCCTTTTACTGTTTTCGGCTCAGGCGGGGATGAGGTAGGGAGAGGATGGGGAAGGGCCTTTCATAATTTACCACCCCGGCATCACATTTTCAGATGCATAATAATAACGAAGTCGGAATACTGGGTCTTTGAATCTGCGACCGAAATCGCACAAATCCATTGGAACGCATATCCGAAACTCGGATCCAGATCCGAAGATCCTTTTGCATCCGGATATCTCCACCCTTAGAGTAAAGCAAATTTTCGAAAAGCGAGGGATGTCTGTATTGAAATTCTAATCTCGCTTCCGAGCAGCCGTTTCTCAGTTGATAGAGCGTTGACTTTGTATTCGGAAGATCCTGGAAATGATCGCAGCGGCCGTCTATCCTGACTTGAGTTTTGAGTTGTTCCAGTTTATTTCGTCAGTCACACTAAGCGAATGCCTGGATGGTACCTACGATCTAGACCCTGGCCCTACCAACATCCTTTCCCCCACCCTATCCCGGCCTGAGCCTGAGATGCCCGAAGTCCATAAATAAATTCAAATCTCGACATAAAATTTTTTGACTTAAGTAAAATAAGTGATGACGTATTTAACTGTGCTTCAACTTACATACATGTAGAAGTAACTACTGTTTGTTTACCGACTTCACTTACGAAGAAATTCTCTACTTAGAACCCCCAATCGTAACCATAACCGATGATAATTATATTATTGTCAAAGTGAAACAATGTTGCCATAAGAAGCGAAGATGAAAGGCTTTAACGTTTGTCTCAGGATCAGGTTCAAGACGAACTCCTTCTTGGCAACACTGTATGATTGGCATTTTAATCAATCTGTATCAGAAGGCGAAGCCAAGAGACAAGTAGCTATTAGTGAACCGTCAATAAGTCGTGCATTTGTTATCAATTTCTTCACAAGATGAACGATTAATACAAATGAAGAATTAAAAAGGGAGGAGGGAACTAACCGAAATTTATTTCAGAAAAGGATTTCTTTTTATCATTATTATCAAACTCATGGTTTTTATTTTGCGAGGGTTTGTTTCAATTTCCGTTTCTTGTTTAAATCTTGTCGCCCTGTATAAGAGAATCACGAATGCCTTGTATCTTTTGTCTTCTTACGTATTTACTAATGTCGTTTCTATTTTTAATTTGGTGTATAATATAGAAATTGGTTTGAAATTTATACACTGAGTTTGATCTGAATGCAAGATAAAAGGAAAGTGCCTTTCTAAACAACATCAAGATTTTTTAGTAACATTTCATTACGCATAGTTGGTAACCCTGTCCAGTGTATAAAATCGCAGTTTCAATCCAGGGGGAAAAAACTCGCAAGAAAAATCAGTATTCATGCAAAAAGAGTGCCTTAGTTTTTGTTTTGATTTTTTTTCTCTCTTCCGGTATATTTTTCTTTTTCTCTATGCGTCTGATCTAGTGCTGTGGGGTTTAGCTAATGGAAGAAATCCTTGGACCCTTACAATCAAAATATCGAATGAAAAGATTTTGTTGTAACAAGAAACCCCCAAAGAAGAAGGAAAAATATTCAGGGAGTGAGGGTGGGGTTGTTGAGGGGAGAGAGAGGGTTTGAAATCATTCATCTCAGAAAATCTTTGTCAGAAATATTTAGTCAGATGGATATTTTTTAAGAACATTTTCCGCTTCCAAAAATCTTGTCGTATCTCTCAGAGTGTTTATTCTGCCATCAAAACCTGTAATAATATTACTTTTTTGCTCTCCTTTCTTTTTCACTCCTCTCACGTATATTAACGTCTAATTTTGTATTTGGAATTCTTAAATTAGACTCGCGCCGGATTCAGCAACATAAAGTTGAAAAAAAAAATGAGAATTTTAGAACAAGAAAATAATCTTAGACAACGGCGTCCTTAGTGGGGGAGCAAGAGGGGACATTGCCCCCTCCCCGCAGCTCTTATCAGGGATTTTTCTAATAGAAATATAAAATTGTTATAAAAATTCAAACTTTCATGAGCTTAATTTGAAACCTAGGGTGCAAGATATAATATTTATGACTAGGACAACCAGAATTATGCTTTATACAGCTGCAAAATATGCTTTTTCAATGTCCTTGCATTATGCTTTTTGTCAAATTATCAGTACTGCACATCAAATTGACTGTACTGATGTATACGCCTTCGACTCTTACCTTGTTGCAACAGTAAACTTAGTTCCCTATCTTCCGTTGTGTTTGTTATCTGTACCACTAGATGGCAGGCTAATCTAACGTAAGCGCAGAAGTAGAGGAAAAGAATAACATGTACACTAAAACCTCACTTATCCGGAACTCCAGTTTATCCAAAATGATTTTTGAGGAAAAAGATAAAAAGAAATTTTTATTCAGTTTCTAAATATCTGTACATGATAAACAAGTGAGCGTGTGCAATTAATTCTCCGCAGTCTAAAC
Organism: Lepisma saccharinum; assembly: GCA_022664845.1. Taxonomy (NCBI): domain Eukaryota; kingdom Metazoa; phylum Arthropoda; class Insecta; order Zygentoma; family Lepismatidae; genus Lepisma; species Lepisma saccharinum. The sequence continues at coordinate 13,118 of JAGDQP010006021.1, forward strand.
GTGCAGTGTTGTACTGTATTTGCCGTCAATTTATATTTTAAAAAATAGTCTTTTGAAAAATAAACTATTTTGTTACTGTATTTCTGTGTTAGCAGACGGTTAAAACATGAAAAAAAAAAACGTAAATCTGGTTTATCAGGAATTTTGTTTATCTAGAACAGGTCCGGTCCCATCAAATCCGAATAAATGAGGTTTCAGTGTACAAATTTGCCATCTGTCGTAAATAAGTTTTTTTTTATACATATATAAAAAGTACTTATATTTTTAAATGTCAAATTTCAAAATTATTGTAGGTTTTGACAATCTAACAGTAACAGTGCGTTGAAATAATCGTACAACCTGAGAAGTCTGCGTAAATTTACTAATAATGGGATTATTAGCATTATCTTTAATGCTTTATTTTCTGAATTATGCTTTAAAAAAATATATATTTATGTACATATAGCCGACTCACTCAAAGATAAGGAGCAACCATAGGTGTAACATTCGGTTATGTTTTTAATACTTTTTATGCTTTATGGTGACTTTACTTATGACTCCAGAGAACTATTCCAGAGTCTCCTCAGGAAATTTATTTTATTTTTCCAACCTCGCATCGAACAAGAAACATCTAATTCCATCCTACTAGTACTTTAACAGATCCTCTAGTGTATCATAGCTATGCTCTGGCGATCCAGAGATGTAATTCGCAACATTTTATAGCTGGGGAGTACTTGAACAGTGATGGAAAAAGGTATTACGGTTACATAGCATTAATATATATATATATATATATATATATATATATATATATATATATATA
>JAGDQP010006021.1:13929-50097 GCA_022664845.1 Lepisma saccharinum
TATATATATATATATATATATATATATATATATATATATATATATATGGGACAGACACACAGGAATGCCTAAGCCGTGACATGCCTAAGGGACTGCAAATGACAGGCTCAGGCCATAGGTGCCTATCTAGTCCATAAATATGTTATTTTAAAAAAAACACTAAATACTACGTCCTCGTAATACCTTTTCCGTGACTACCGTTAATTTGCCATACTTGTTGCCCCCCCCCCACCTTAGATGATAAGGATCGCCCCCCACCTTGGAAATTAGTGTATGGATCCAACTGTCTGCAGCTCCTGTTACTTTCCAATTGGATTTTATTAACGTAGGCTGTGTAGGCATCTAGGGATCCTCCCGTGTAGCCTAGTCGGTAGCGCACTCGCCTTCAGTGCAAACGTTTCCCGGTGCGGACTCAAAATTGAAGGTGCAGTTTCGTTTTGGAGATGGTCGTATGCGATGGCCGCATTCAGCGAATGCGTGCGACGGAAGCATGAAGTAGGATAGTTTCGTTTATGCATTTGATGCGTGCGCGACACCTTACTGTACACTATACATTTAGACTCTAGATGAGTCTAAATGATTTACTTTTCGTGCATTATAAGTTTAAGATCTTTCTGTAAACAAATTTCTTCAAGTAACGGAATTTTAGACATGGTCACAAACAACTATAATAATAATATACGCAGCATTTTAAATCAAACTCAACTTTCATTCAATATAAAACACTAATGTTACTTGAAGCTGCCAGCAAACTCTGCTGCCATCTATTGAACACCAAACTTACTACAGGCTCATTACATCTTTGCATGTATTCTCTTTCTTTCGGGTTTTATCAACAATTTCATAGCATTTTCGTCCAATTCTTGACGTTAGCTTTCAATCCTCATCTCTGCTGAAGTTCATACTTGGCGCAAAATAGTGCCAAAATCAAAGAAAACACGAATATAAAGTGCACATACTCTGCAACGCATGCGACTGCTGCAGCTTAACTGGTCTCCGATTAGTCGTTGCAATAGTTGCCTGCGACACCATGCGTCCGATGCACAAACCAAACCGACTCCACTGATTTCTCTTGAACGTGTCAATGCAGTGACGCATGCAGCAATTGCTTGCGATCATAGCATGGAACCAGCCCACAAACGAAACTGCACCTTTAGGTGTTAACGCGAGGGTTCTTAAGTTACTTCAACAAAGTCAGACTGTCACGAAAGTCACACGCACGGTTACAGAGAAGTCTTACCTTTTAAAGGGGTCGTCGCACCGGATAGTTAAGTATAGGCAGATGGGGCTTACACCCATTCTCAGGGATGACGTTTCTCGACAGCCACTCTTCCAGGGACAAGGATGGTATTGTAGTGGCCAGACTCTTAGGTTAGCTATCCCTGGTGCAACTATTGAAACCATCTGGACCCTTTGAACAACATCCTAGGAATCCTTTCGTGTCTAATAATTGAGTTACACAAAGAAGTGAAATGAGCTTATGATAAAGTCTGAAATATTCCAGTTTCATTTAACAATGCTAAAAAAAATGTAATCCGCATTATTTTTTTAAAAAAATAACAACAAATCAACGATGCTTTATGAACAAGAACCATTTAATGTAACGATTACTTTGTTTCATTTGAAGTTATAGAAGATATGGAGTTATTCAGGAAGTTGATTTTGGGAGTCCGGACATTTCCCCAGATTCCGATTTGTAAAATTGGAATAATTTTATACGTAAATACTAAATTCACACAATTCATAGAAACTTCGTAGACATCTGCGTCCCCTCCCACAAACAAAAAGCATGACCCGTCTCGAACAAATATTGCCGTATACGTTCTGATAATAGTACTAATTTACCAGGAATATAATTCATAATTTTCTGCCCAAGTTTCTTATTTCAAAATATGTTTTTAAAAAAATCTGACTCTACCAAAACAAATAGGAAAATTTCTATGTTAATAACAAAGAAATATTATAGTTGAATTGTTTTCTTCATTGATTGTATAAAACCATTTATTTAAAATTAAAAAAAAATAAATAATATATATTAGCTTCTGCGCGTGTGAAGAATGTCAGATGATACGAAGGTTCTCATACATGGACGCTTCATATATCTGAATGCTTTTAGGGGGGAGGGAGAGGGAGAGTGCAAAGGAAACACGGAAAGAAACAAAAGAATTGTTTTGATTCAATCAACAACGACAACAATATTTAAAAATTATAAAACAACAAAACTTAGTAGAGAACTTGTGACAGATGTTTACGAAATCTGATAACAGATGGCGGCTGGAACCTTCTTCAGATAAAAAAAAAATATCTCCGAATTGTTAGAACGTATTCTCCCCCATTTCCACTTTTCTAATTTCTCATTTTCAATCTAGTATATTTGTTGATTTCTTCCCTTCAAGGGATGACTGCTAAGCAAAAAGAAAAAGATCAAAATGTAACACAGGAAAATTACGAATATTGCTTACTATTATTTCAAATGTGCAGAATTGTTTTTGTTTTTTACTGATAAAAGAAAAATAAATAAAAGAAACATTATTTTTATTTCTGTTTGAGGGAAGTCTATCTCATCTCATTCAGAAATAAAAATACTCATCCTAATAATAATTGGCTTCATAAAGAGAGGGACAATATCAGCTGTCTAAATAATTCCAGAACAAAGTGTGTCTACAATATTTCTTTCCTTTTATTTTGAAGAAAAAAAACAACAACTATATTTTCTCTGATATTTGGACTAACATTTATATGCCAATTCCAGTGAAGTTGCTTAATTAATAGCTACAAAGGCTTCCGGTGAAACACTTGTGTATAGAACAACAGAGCCCGAAGATACAATATTCCAGCTGTTAAAAAAAAACTTCTGACTAGAGGATTCAGGGCATATCTGCTGTAGGGGGAGAAATTTTGGAGCTTAGAGCAAACTCCACTGAAGAAAACCATATTAGCTACTTGTTTATGGATCCTGGGAACGTGCACATCAAAACAAATTGTGATGGTGTAGTATAGCCGGTGTTCGATTTGCCGGGGAAATGTCGAGAACTTTTCCTGATGCCTGAGGATTTCATCCCCGCTTGTTGATTCTGAATATCATTCCAGTTCCCGACCATTAGAAGAATCTTTGTATGTATTTCTACCCAAACAGGTAGCAGGTGAAAACTTATAATCATCACACTGGTTTTAGAACGCCCACCCCACCCTTCCTTCCGTCTTAATTTGTAACAAATCGAACACTGAAGCTATAGCATACGGACACATGACCCAAAAGACAAGTCTTTGCTCTTGCAGGTGAAGACTGTCTCATTACAGCGAAATCATCGGTCGTTTCTTTGTTGTTCCCAACTTTGAAAACAGAAAACGAGAGAAAAAGAATATATTCGCGTCATTACTTACAGCAAAACTTGGTATATTTGTTAGCATAATGCGTTACTACAGTACATTTAAACACACAAATACATGTAAAAGATCCAAAATTATTTATATATGCCAATGACCTATATCTAAAAGCAATACTGGACTGACTGCTGCCATTGAAAATTTCATGAATATATGAAACCAGGGAACGGAGATAACACGTCTTAGGGTCATATTTATGAATTATAATGATAGGCTCCTGGGAGCCAGCCAACTCTTGGAAGTGATTCATGAATATAACCCTTAATTTCGTTTGTCCACTTTCAATCCAAACCAATATGAACCAAATGTTTTGTTCTAACTCAGTTTTTACGCTTTACATCGCTGTGGGCTCATTTTTTTTATGTCTAAATTCTTGCTAAAAATGTAAATATTATATCCATTATTTTCTATTACATGCAGAGTAGGGTATACTATTATATGAATTACTCAGGAATTAAGCAGTCACTCCAGTATCGTTACGTAGAGCTCAATGATAAGCTGTCTCAATCGTTTTGCAATGTTTCTGTTATTACTGTTAATAGCGTTGCCAGGTACTGAGAACTAAAATTATTTTCATTAGCTTTGTAGGATAAACCTCTAAATTTTGTGGTGATACATTTCAAAATGTCTTCATGTTGATAAACATAGGTTTATGAAAAGTGTCATTATACATGTTGACCAAAACATTTGCATATATTATTTTCAAAGCACGTTGCAGCAAAAGATTGAAACAATATTGGAATATATATTGTGAAATATATGTTTATAAAAAAATATAAATCATGGAGGGAAATATTTACAAAACAATTTACAAAACAACCTCCTGTCATTAAAATTCTTGCCAGTATGAAAGAAAATATTTTTATAAATGTTTTTCAAACATTTTTTTCAGGAATGAAACTGTTTTTAAAATAACAACAATATTTTTCAAGTGTATCGAAAATGTTTCATGCTGTGAGTACATCTGGTTGAATATACAAATATATACATTCAATCAGGGACGTCCCTAAACCAAGAGTTTTATGAAAAAATAGTATAACTTCAGGCGTAATTATACATATTTAATATATATTTCATGCCTAGACACATCTTGGATCTTTCCTAAAACCAAATTCTGGGTACGTGCCTGCATTCAATGAACGTAATTATATTATCTGGCAGCCTTTGAACATTGTTACCAGTAATATTGCAAATCAATTAAGACAGCACATGTAAATTTGTTTCGGCTCATTTGGGTGTTTCTTTTCTTGGGAGTGTTTAATTCTATCGTAGTGCATTGTGCCATCAAATATTGTAATTTCTGCAGTAAGTAATTACCAGAATATATTTTCTTTGTCTTTTTTGTTTTCAAAATTTGGAGTAGGAAAGAAACGCTCGCTGATTTCGTCGTTCTGAGACCGTCATGATCAACATGTGAATGTACAGAAATTTGGCCTAACATAGACACCCTAACACAGTAATTTGTTTTCCTTGTTTCGGTATGAGTAATAAGCTTTTAAGTTTGTCCCAATAACTTGGGACCATTCTGTATATTGTAACATTCCTTCTCAATTAGTTTTTTTTTTTTAAAGGGCCACCTATAAACAGAGACCGTAGAATTTTGTGACCAAAAAATTTGTTAAATCTCGAGAAATCGTATGGAGTAGAAAGATGGATGTTAACATTTTGTGTAAAATTGCTTTTTAACTCACAAAATATGAACGTTTTTCTTCCATCCACTAATTCTGAGCTCTGCTCAAGATACTATATAATATTTATTCACTCATTGATATATATTCTATATCGAAAACTCTTTAACAGCAACAAAGGTAAGGATTAAGACAGAAACCAGTCCTGACCTTATTTAAAGTACTATCCCAGTATTTGCCTTGTTCGACCGATGTATATCAAGGGAAACCTAAGTCAAGATAGATGGTCGGTCGGCGCGAACTCGGGACCTTCTCAATGCAGAACCAACAACGGTCGATCTGCTAAACTATCGTCGGCATTCTATTCTAAAGGATACACTGATAAAGCAGTATTCTATATAGGTTTCGAGCACGCTATTGCTATGCCACACTGCGTTTAGTGTATCATAAAAACTGAAACGTTTCAAACAAATATTACAATTCGAGGAAGTTTTTTTTTTGTGTGTTAAGAAAAGGTTACCAGCCGAGGTTAGGAATGGTTAGAAATGAACGTGGAGATCTTCAGGCGGATCCGACTAAAATTGTCGATGTGTGGAAAAGTTATTTCGACAAACTTCTTAATGTACACAGCGGGGAACAAACACAGGAATTTGAAATCCATACCGCAGAACCGTGGATTCCCGAACCTAGCGAGATCGAGATCGAAATGTCGGTTAAGAAATTGAAAAATTTCAAATCACCAGGAATAGACAATATTCCAGCCGAATTAATTAAAACAGGAGGAACGGCACTAATCAAGGAACTACATAAATTGATAAGTGCTATATGGAGAAAGGAGGAGCTCCCAAAGGAATGGAAAACATCAATAATTGTTCCGAATAACAAAAAAGGCGATAAGTCGGACTGCAATAATTACCGCGGAATCTCGTTACTTCCAACCTGTTACAAGGTATTAAGTAATATTCTGTTAACACGCCTAAATGTATACCTAGATGAAATAATTGAAGATCACCAATGTGGATTTAGAAGAAATAGATCCACGTTGGACCAGATTTTTGTTTTGAGACAAATTTTGGAGAAGAAATGGGAATACAATGGGACGGTTCATCAGTTATTCATTGATTTTAAGAAAGCATATGATTCTATCAAAAGGGAAAAGTTATACAGTATCCTGATACAATTTGGAATTCCGAAAAAATTGGTCCAACTAGTGAAGATGTGTCGCAGCGACCCCATAAGCAGAGTACGGATAGGTAATAATATGTCAGATAGTTTCAAGATTCGCAACGGATTGAAACAAGGCGATGCCTTGTCACCACTACTGTTTAACTTTGCGTTAGAATATGCGATTTTAAAAATTAAAAGGGGACAAAAACGGACTATCATTGAATGGTTTGAATCAACTGTTTGTATACGCGGATGATGTAGATTTAATAGGGGACGATATAGATGCACTACAAAGCAACACCGATGTCTTAGTAGAAGCGTGCGATGAGATAGGTCTACAGGTAAACATAGATAAAACAAAATACATGATAACAAGCCGAAGCACAGGGAATGAAGGAATTAAAAACATAAGAATTAGGGATGAGGTCATAGAGAAAGTAAACAAATTTAAATATTTGGGAACATACGTAACAAGCAAAAATGAGGTCACGGAAGAAATAAAAAGTCGCTTAGTATCGGGGAACGCATGTTTCTACTCAGTCCAAAAACTTCTAACATCGCGATTAATATCAAAGAAATTGAAATTAAAAATATACAGAACGGTTATTCTGCCGGTAATACTTTACTGTTGCGAAAGTTGGAGTACGACCCTAGCAGATGAACATAAATTACGTGTATTTGAAAATAAGGTTTTGAGAAAGATATATGGGCCTAAACGGGACGAGATGACTGGAGAGTGGAGGAGACTGCATAATGAAGAACTCCACGGACTGTACGATTCACCAGATGTTGTAAAAATAATGAAATCGAGACGACTAAGGTGGGCAGGCCATGTAGCTCGAATGGGGGGAAAACGAAGATTATATTCTATCCTGGTTGGAAGACCCGATGGAAAGAGGCCATTGGGAAGACCGAGACGTCGTTGGGAGGACAATATTAGAAGAGATCTTGGAGAAGTAGGTGTTCGTGATGAAAACTGACTTGATACTGCCCAGGATAGAATCCAATGGCGAACGTTTGTTACTGCGGCGATGAACTTGCCAGTTCCATAAGCCATAGAGTTAGTTAGTTAGTGTGTGTGAGAGAGAGAGTGTGTGTGAACCATTGAGCTCTACGTAACGATCCTGGACTGACTGCTTAGTGTCGAAAGATAGACGCCAGAGCAAATATTTAAACTCGTTTGTCCATTTCCAGTCTAATCCAGTGTGGGCCAAAATTTCAATTTTGACTCAATTTTATAAGCTTCTTATTGCTCTGTGCCCCATTTATTGATTTAAGTCTTAATTCCTGAGTTATTCATATAATAATAAACCGTACTCTGCATGTAATAGAAAATACTCCAAATAATATTTACGTTGTTTTTTTTTTCCAAGAATTAAGACATAAATCAAAAAAAGGCCGCAGAGCGAGATCAATCGTCAAAAAACTGAGTTGAGACCAAAAATTTGGTCCATATTGGCTTAGACTGGAAGTGGAAAAACGTGATTAAGTGTCCTCTCCTGTATATCCATGAAATTTTCAATGACAGCAGTCAGTCCAATATCGCTTTTAGATAGAGCTCATTGGCATGGAAAACGACTAACAAAGTGATTACCAAATGGCAGATTGCTCCATGTAATGATTTCAGAAGAATAATGATAAAATAATAATAATAAAATAATAATAATAATAATAAAGCAGCTTATTGGTTGAAATTTTTAATCGAATTGTACGTAGCACACGATAGCACGTGCACATAATAAACCTTTCCTGTATTTATTGTTTTAAATCCAGATCGGAAGTCCAATCAGATTGTAAATGTAAAAAATAATGGAATGAAAACAAAGTTAAAATTGAAAAATTAAATTAAGCGATTTTACTTTTTAATTACGTTTTTTTTTAAATTAAAAAACAAAAGAGTTGGGAAATATAGTAAACAGATATAGATTGATTGTGAACGAGTGTTTGCTTTAGATTTGGAATCAAAACATGCCTGTAATGAGAGTCAAGCCAGTAATATTTCAAAAGTACGTAAGTATTCTCTAACTCTTGGTGGTGTTTGTGTAATTTCAATGAACCACCCATTATTTTTTAAAACTTAGCAATGAAAATTTTACATTACCGAAAACTATGATTTTGTAACTTTTTCCATATTACCTTTCTTTCTTAAAAATATTTTCACATTCCAGTCAGTTTTATGCACGTAATTACGGGTGGTAAATTCCTTCTATATTTATTCAAGAAGATATTTCCTACGGATTTTCAATATATGTAATTACGTAATGAGAAAAACAAATTAAGCAATCGTTTTGCGCTTTCATGTTACATCGAAAAGTATAAGTTATCCATTAAGCACTTAATAAATATGAAATATTAAGTACTGATAATACCGGCTTTTCATGCAGGCGCTATAGTCGTGTACGTCGTTTGCGATTTGGATGAGTATCAAATTGAAACACGTGTTTATGTATTTATATTGGCTACTATAAAAATTGCAAGAAAAGCACGCGACGAACGTGTACATGAAAAGCGGGCCTAACTTGGAATGAAAGCTGCTCCACAGAGAACCATATAGAGAGAATTAACCTCCATTCTTAAATGTGTACGCGTTTCTTCCTGACTTCGAGATACTTTCTTACCTCACCGGTAGATGCCACTGACATCAAAAATTTATTTTCTTAAAGATCCTGGTAAAATTAAAACCTGTGATTGGTTCAGCGTTTTCTGTACAAAACAATCATAAGCTTCAGTTTATCAGAATCTTGAAGAAAATGAGCTATTGAACGCAAAGACATCTAGCGGTGAGGTAAGAAAATTCTTGGAAGTAAGAAAGAAATACGCAGATGATGAACGTATAAACTTAAGGAGAACCTGATGACAATGTACTGAATTACGTGTAGTGAAACTAGTGTGAAATCTTTAAATGAAGAAAGCTAACCAAATAAAGAAGGACCTTCCAGTTACCAGAGTTGGAGCGCTCGGGCACTGGTCTCCGTTACAGACAGACGGACACAGTGAAATTTAGGACCAATTTTTGGAGGCTGAGGGGGCTTCTTAGGGTTGCTTTTCTTTTAAGCGTGCGTTGCCTGATATTCCAAATGTAGGAATATCCTGGCCTTCCATGTTTTGGCGCATATTTGTACTGTCATGTTGGTTGTCTAACTATTAGGCGTATAGTGAAACAATTCTCCTGGAAGAAAGAACTATTATTTCTTACAACTCTAACCTCCATTTATTTTTGTAACTGATTGTACCAGAACAATTACGTACACCTCCCCGGTCGCCCGATCTTAACCCCATTGAACACATCTGTGATGAGTTAGAGCGGGGAGCCCAAAAATATACTCCAAGCAAGGAGATTATGTAAGAAGGATACACTAAGAAAAGCGAGGACTGAAATAACTCTGTTCATAACAGATTCCTGTGTTCTTTCAATGCCTAAAAGATGGCATGCTGTTATTGATACACATGGAAGACCAATAAAGTATTAAATTTACTGATCGGTATTGTATTTCAATGAACTTAAAGCATTGTATGTTGTAGACTTTTGTGTGATAGTAATACATTATTACATATTTTTCATTAATCCACAGCGGTTCGTAGTGTCCTCAAATCTTGCAACGTTAATTTAATTCATTTCCCGACGTCATATAATGATGAAATTTTGCACAGCGACGTAAGTCGGGTGACAATACAATATTCCATTGTTACTTTCATATATTTCCATATATATTTATATATATATACTAAGAGCATATTTTATTTTTGTAGTATAAGAACTCCTTTATGCTAAAAGAAATACTAGCTCGTATCGATGTTGCGTTTGACTGATTGCAGAACACTTTAGAATTTGGGTGATAAGATCAGCTTTAGAAAAATTATCCCAATACCGAAATAACTAAAACTGAATTAAACCATACTTTTCTTAAACACTCCCTACTAAAAAGTGAAAAAAATATATATATAATAATTTTGTTTGTGTATGATAAAAAGAAAAGCCCTCTCATACTTTTGTTTTTAGTCATTCATAAACAACGTTATTTTATTTTTATTTTTTTATTTTTATTTTTAGTAGGAATTGTTTAAGAAAAGTATGTTTTGAAAAAGTTTTTTATTCTTTTCTTCTTACGTACTTCTTTCAGATTTGTATTACTTTTTACTTTCTTCACGACTTGTAATTTCCGTTAATGTATTGACTAAAAATTCTGTATTCTATATTCTTCAATAAATTTACTTCTCTTTGTTCTTCCTTCTAGATCCACTGAAACGAGACTAAGCTGGATGCGTCGTGTTTAACGCAAATGTGTTGTGCAATGTTGCCAGCTTCACACTTTTATTACAACTTTTTCGCCAGTCAGGCGATGAAAAAGCAGGCGGGTGTCATATGATTCAGTAAATGTACTTCTCATACTAATAGGTTTATTTTCGATTCAATTACGATTCGTATTTCGAACTAAATAATTCTGAAGAATAATTGTTGAAAATGAACTGCAAAACTAAAAACACATACTGAAAACATGTCTCCAAACATGAAAATGAAGGCGAATTTCAATCTATGTCAACTGATGTAGTTTCTTGATTAGTGCTGTTCCTCCCGCTTTAATTAATGAGTGTTTTTATTATCAACAACAAGGAAAGAAGGTGAGAAGAAATGTTTTTAAAGGATTACGCATCAGCTTTCTTATCGCAAGTTCTCACGATTTGAATAAGTGGTCTATATTACAATAATAATAATAATAATAAAATAAATGCAAGAACTTCCCGCTACAAGATGATAAAGAGTATCTTTTCTAGACGTTAATTATTTTTAACATCTACAAACTTGTGTTGTGATCATTACTTTAAAAACAAAATTTTCAATGTTATTAGCTGCTTTGTTGTATCCTAGGTATTTTTTCTTCTTCGAGGATAATAAGAAGAGTCATTCTTTCTACTTTCAAAGAAATCTTATCTCGGAATCAAATGATGAGAATTGTCTGAGTTCGTTATCTTTTGTAAAAATAAAAGCAGAAGAAGATAGCGACACGTAAATAATATTTCGAATAAAACGAAGAGCAAATTGAAGGGCGGAGATTCAGCAAAAGGGGGCGGGGAAATCAAGCACAGTCGGGAGGAGAATTTTTGTTTTTTAAAAACATAAAGCTACCTGTTTCGTGATTTTGCCTTTTATCTTTGAACTTTCAACCGTACGTAATGAAAAAGTCTGGGAAAAGAACTCTAATTTATTGCAAATCTTGCGAGCGAAAAGAGCTCTCTCGACATCATTATAACACTGGATAAATAGATAGAAGCGGGATTTCAGTTGCTAGGAGACGAGACGAGGTTCGCTTGTTTCTGCCTCTCAGTAGAGCGGAAGAATGCGACGCAAAGCGATATGATGTTTCACGTTTCGTCCGCCAGAGTGGCACACAAAGAAACAAAAATCGTTTTTCATTCTTTTTTTTACAAAAAAAAGAGAGATAGACTCCATTACAATGATATTTTATTTGCAACAATGGTCCAATCTAACGCTATAAAGCCTATGAAAAATGGCGGAAAAGTGACGTGTGAATGGATGGAGGCCATTGTTTTATTCCCAGATGCTAATTTCGAAGTGATATTGAAGTTTCGAAAATATCTATTTTGTAAAATACCTTTGGAAGGATTCGAAATTTGAGGTTGATAAATCTCGGACTATTCGGGGTTAATGACACAGACCTAGAAAATGAAGGTCCAAAAATAACTTTTGTAATAGCTACTTTTTTTTTTCTATTGGTATTTCGGGATGCAGAAACAAAACAGAGCTTTTGTTTCATCATGTGTTTTACTATAAATAACATGGGTATTTTAGTTGAGTGAATATAAACATAAGCTTAACGCTAAACCAAATTTTAAATATAACATGCTTTCAAAACAATGCACTGAAAAGCAGAAAAGAATTATTATAACTTACGTTGCAGTGTTCGATGCCACTGTGAGCATTTTTTGTAACCTGTTTTATTTTTCACTGTTCTTTCAGATTTTGTGCTATTTCCTTTTTGTTTCTCTTGTTTTTGATTCTATATATCTTTCCCATTTTTTTTGTTTCTCTTGTATTTGATTTTGTATATCTTTACCAAACTTGTTTTCTCTTTCTCTTGATTTTAATTCTATATGTCTTTTCCAAACTTGTGTTTGATTGTATATGCCTTTCCCAAACTTTTTGTTTCTCTTGTTTTTATTCTATATATCTTTCCCAAACGCTTTTGTTTTATCTTGTTTTTTTTTATTCTATATACTTTTACCAAACTTGTTTTTTTCTTCTTGCTTTTGATTCTGTGTCTTTTCCAAACTTGTTTTCGATTGTATATGCCTTTCTAAAACTTTTATCTTTCTTTATTTTGATTCTATATGTCTTTTCCAAACTTGTTTTGATTTTATATGCCTTCCTCAAACTGTTTTCTTTCACTTGATTTTTATTCTATATATCTTTTCCCAACGCTATTGTTTTCTCTTGTTTTTTATTCTATATACTTTTACCAAACTTGGTTTTCCTTTCTCTTAATTTTGATTCTATATGTCTTTTCCAAACTTGTTTTGATTGTATATGCCTTTCTCAAACCTTTTTGTTTCTCTTGTTTTTGATTTTATATGTCCTTCCTTAACTTCTGAATCCAGGAGCTATTGCATCCATCAGGAATATTTATTTCATTTCATTTAGCAACTCTTCTTATGTCTGGTCAGTAGTGGTTGACCCTTCTGTTTGTTAATATGGTTCAGTTCCAATACAGTGTGCGCGTTTTATTTAATTCCACTCTTTCTAGTTTGTATACGATTCGTCTTCTGTCTTTATTCTATGTTTTCTTCGTGCACTATTCTTGCTCCTCGGTCATGATTTTCCTTGTATTCCGCTTGAGCAATGAGTGGACATTGGCTGGTAATATGCTAATTGCTGAATTGTGTTTAGCTATGAGACTCACTTGTTTTCCTTAATTTCATTATTTTCCACTTCGTTTTCATGCATTGTTTTAGTTTCTGTCAACTAGCCTTGTATTGATTGCATAAGTCTTCTTTTTCAGGTATTAGTTCTTCATGTCATAGCTATGCTTCTTTCTTTACGTGTACCTGATTGACTTCTGCTAGGACTGTCCCATACATGTTTTCCAGCCAACACCTTTAATCTCTTGTACGCCTTTTACTGTCTGTCTATTGCTCAAATTCAGTGGTGAATATCAGGTATCTGCTGAAATCATAGCTTTGAGTAACTCTGGCAAAATAATAATAATAACCATTTAACTCTGGAAAAACGTCATATTCCAATCCATCATAACGAATGGCCGTAGCTTAGTTGCTATGGGTCTTGCATTCTGGAGGTCCTGGTTTCGATACCAACAACCGACTGTCCTGATTGAAGTTTTTCCAGGGTTTTCCTCAGTCAAACCATGCAAATGCCGGAATGATATCCTCAACTTAGGCCCTGGTCAACTCACTCGCACATCATTGCTTCTCCCTATCCCGACCTGAGTCATAGATGCCTAAAGACCATCAAATAAATACATTCAAATTAGTTTATTTCCTTTTTTTTGTTGTTGTTATTTTTGTTTATTTTAATTTAAATATATTCTCTCTTGTATTTATTAACATATGCTCTTATGTTTATTCTATATTGTTTAATTTTAATTGCCATAAATTTATTTATTTATGTTAGTTATTTTCATATATATTTTTTTGGAATTTGTTAAAGCGTTACGTTGCACCAGCCGCTGGCTTAACTTCATCTGCTAATTATATTATTAGTATTATTTTTAGTTTAACATTCTCATTACAATTATTTAACTAAACTAATTAGCGCTGTTACACAACATACAATATAATAAAACCAGCGAAAATACAAAAGTTCATTCTATAGGGGAGAGTTGCCAAGTTTGAACCAGTTATCAATATTTTTCATGTAAACAAGAAAATACACAATTAAATGAGATAATAATGATTTAATTCAAAAATATATTTATCTGCTTTTACATGGTGTACATGTTGTAACAAAGAATGCATTACTGACATAGTTATTACTAAAAAATTAAACTAATAACATCGGTCCATTTAAGGAAATTAGTTCCCTTATACGTTGAACCATGCGTTTCTTAGGATGGACCACGTTGAAAATTCAACGAATATATTAAATTTACTCTTAAACAAGAAAGACAATTCTTGACTATTGAAATGCAATAACAATTGTAGAATGAAAATAAATGTTGAGACACACGAACAGAACCTTTACGTTATGAGATATTGAAAAAAGTGTACACAGAATACGCTTTTTCGTATAAAATGAAAAAGTTAGCATCAATTTAGTGTGTTCAAGAAATGAATTGAAGGTTACATGTTGAACAATGGTATATTTTTGTACTTGGTTTTACTTTTGCACAACGAGTGTGGACCCAACGGCGGCATGTCAAGCACTGAATCATATCTTCTTGAATGTTTCTCTTACATAAGAAGCAAACCCAACTGGTTTGCTCCTCGTTGGCTCGAAACAATTGCTTCTTCCTCTGAATCGTCTGATTCCTTTCCGCAGCTGGACGTTGAAGCTCTCGTTTGTAAGTACTGCGTGTGATTACAACTGCCTTCTGCGCTTTTCTTTGACTTCTTCGCGATCCTGTTGGTCCTGGTTGATCTACTGCTTTTGGTAAGGGAGAAATCTGTAATAAGTTGTCTTGGAAGTGACGTAAATTCTTGCTTGGTGGCACATAATTCTTTTCCTGATCACTGTCGTAAATTTCGTTTGATTCGTCTTCTGAATCGAGCTCTGACTCTGGACTTCGCATCACTGATAAGTGTCCTTGTTGTTTTGTACCATCTTCAGTGGAGACGCACATCCAGGTTGAGAACTGGCACCAGGACATAAAGCATTAGCTGTAGCAAAGTGATGGTCTTCAAAAATATTACGATTAACTGGCCAAATCCCCGTTGCACGAAATGCACTGTGAGCATTAGCAACTGTAGCTGCTCTGTCGTATGCTTCATTCAAAAGAACTAGAACATTTGATTGTTTAATTTGATGTCCTTTGTAGGTGTGTAAGAACTTTTCTTGAGCTTGGACAAAGTACGTCTCCAAAGGTCCAAAGAATGCTACGTCAAGAGGTTGCAAACGTTGCGTAGTATGACCAGGTAGCTGGAACAAAATAATGCCGTTTTCTCTTGCAAACTCCCAAGCCGCTAGGTACTTGCAGTGTGTGGTTCAAGCAAAAGAAGGATTTTGTTCTGTTTGTTGCAATTTGTATTCTTTTTAAAATGTTCAAGACGTGTCACAAACAAATCAGAGCTCATGTGTCCTGTGTCCGAAATCTTCACAATGCTTCCTGCTGGGGCACCAATCTCAAAATCACTGTTCCACTTTTTGGCTCTAAATATAATCATGGGGTTTATGTAGACACCTGCCGCACTCACTGCACAGACCACTGTGGTATTCATTCCGCGCACGCCACTTGTAACAGCCCCTTTCTGGACAGTATCCTGATTCATCCACGTTGTAAATTTTCTCTGCCGTGATTTGGAATTTGTTCACATTGCGTTCCAAAAGGTCAAAAAAAATATCCTGCGTTTTCACTGTTGAATTCCTTTGCTCTTTGTAATGAGGTAGCTTCTGGTCGCCGCACAGAAAGTTCAGGATTTCTTCTCATAAATGCATAGAACTGCTTTTTTTTTCAGCCAACCCTTTCTCCCAACTGAACGTGTGAGGAACACCATATTTTTCTGCTAGGTCAAATGTCAATTGTCGATCTTCTGTAATTCATATTAGCCTCTGCTAGACTGATCCCGTAAAGACTGTAAAGCATACGTCAAGAAGCCAAACTGTCTAAATTGGAATATAGATCTTTTCTTATACCATTTACTTATTATATCTTTCTTTTAAAATGGAATTTTTTTTGCAATACTAACCGGTACCTTTTAAAACATGTAGACAATATATATTTCTACGTATATGGAAACAAGTAAGTCGGAGCTCAGTCGCGGGACACTTCAACGGCACTTCAACTATCTTCGTAGCCCTGGTAGTTCCTGATTTGAAACTTGTCGACAAACAGATATAGCGATTGTATAAGGCTTCCCAGCACTTGTTGCTGAAGCCTAAATGTTGCATAAGTTTCCCTGTAGGAACTTCTTAGTTTATGCAGAAGAAATTCTGCACAACCTACTACGTAAATATACCTGTACATTCGATAAAAACAGTATTGTTTTTATAAAAATCAAGTGAGGAGGAGCGAGCGTCAAATTTGGATTATCTATATGTCGTTCGTGAAGTTTCGCCGAGGCCTCTCGAACAACTCAACCACCTTCGTAGCCCTAGTAGTTCCTGAGTCGAAAGTTGTCGACAGACGGTCGTAGCGGGGATGTAAGACTATACATAGTAATGCCTTAGACACAGCAAAGTTATTATTATTATTATTATTATTTACCTATTAAACTATGCTTTAATTGTTAGAATGTCATTTTAATCAATTGTTGGAATAACACTGCTTATTTGAAATACCAATGTGCTTATTTCAGTTCATACGATTCGCAATACGCTATTTGAAAGTAGCGCCTACCGGGAACACGCTTCACTCTTTTCTTTTTTTTTTTTTTTTTTTGCTTTAGTGTATGGACGTGCAGCTATAATCCACACCTATGAATTGGTTCTTTTAATCAGTCAAGAGCAGTGTGACTGTGTTTTCCCAGGGTTTTCCTTTGTCACACCAGGCAAATGCCGGAATGGTACCTTCAACATAAGCCCTGGCCGAAATCTTCCCAAATCCTATCCCCTCTCCTATCCCGCCTGAGTCTTAGATGCCTAAAGGCCATAAATAAAATTCAAATTCAAATTCAAATTCGTGTGACTGTGAAGTTCAGTAAATGGTATTTTTAATTCCTTTGTATTTGATTATTTCCTTGTACAAAAGTTCACAATAATTAAATTTTTTGTCACGTACTATACACTGTTAAAAATTTGGTTAACGTTGCTAGGAATTCTGAAGGAAGTTTCGCAGAATTTTTAGTATTTCAGGTTTCATCGGTCGTAGCAGTGATAGCAATTTCGCCAAAGTAGCAGTGAAAAAAATAGCTGCTATGCTATTTCTAACCATTTCTATTTCACACCTGTTTTAGTGATGTTCTTATGTCTTATTTATGCATTGTATAGATGCTCAAAGATATAAAATCCAGCACAAACTAGATTTTCGAATTTTTACCGTTTATTGCCTTCTTTCAACTGCCGATTCAAATCCTTCGCCGACGATCTTAATGCATGCATTAGTACTTTTTCGATTTTTTCAAGTTCCGCATTTCAGGGGAATTTATTATCTCAAAGCTTTTCTTGGACTCTTCTAAAACGTCCATATCCATCACTGGTTTCTGTTTGAAATAAAACAGGATCACCAAATGTTTGCTAAAGCGATTTCTGGGCTTTTGGCTGTTTATTTCTTAACTTCCAACATTTGTTGCACGCATTTTGTTTGAGTTTCTCATTTGTCGCAGCGGAAAGTCCTGAGAATGGAGGAAGAAGGAGGTACAGCAGGGACTCACGTTCACTTAGAACTGGTACACACGAACGGAACGGAAGCAGTACGACCTGCATTAAAAAAGTACACTAAAAAGAGAAAATTAAGCTTTTACTCGTAACTTTATCTACAATGCACTAAAAAGTATAAAATAGCCTAAAAAGTAATTTATAACTCTTACTAAATATATCACTCATATCACTAGCAATAAAAGCGTGGTACCGCTGATAGATAATGATATTTATGTTGAATTAGAAATATACTTTTATATATCTGATATAAACAGAGTTGAAACCAGTCAATCGCGTCAAGTTTTGGATCAGGTTTAGGCTTCAGACCCGGGCTGACCCGATTTAGACCCACTCATCCGGAGAACAAAGCAGAGTTTTAAAATTATTCCCTTGCGTTTGAACAGTGTTTCTTTCAGGGGTGACCACGACCGGATGGGTTATCCCCAGAGCACAAAAATACGACGAAGCATTTCCCAGTACAGTGGAACGTCGATTAACCGTCACTCTCTGTTATCCGTCATCGTAAAAATAATTTCTTTTACTTAACAGGCTTTAAGTAAGAACAGATTTTAAACTAAAATGTGTTAAAAAAAATAAGAAAGCAAAAATTTTCCCCGGCGGTGGTTTGGAAGTGCTATTTACAGTCTAGCGTTTATAATGAAATTTCTGTTATCCGTCTATTCAGTTAACCGTCACAATCCCGGTCCCGACGATGACGGTCAATCGAGGTTCCACTGTATTTTATATTTCCCAGACCGAGTCAGACAGATCATTTGGGTGTAGTTTCGGACCGAGTCACTAAAACTGACCTGGTTTCAGCTCTGAATATGAGTAGTCCACGATTTTATTCTTAGTTATATAAAGATTTTAGAGCTCTTCGGTCATATTTTCTCACTTGTGTACTTCCAACTATCGAATCCTGTTCATCTATCTGGACTATGGCTTGTGAAACCAACTTATCTAAATTGCACAATGTCGAAAATTTCTTTATCCACATTGTACAACACAGGGTACTCAACCTCCAACACAAATCTAACGTAGACATTTTGAATTCTCTTGACTTAAAAACATAGACACACGAAGAAAACTAAATGACTTAAAATGTCTTTATAAAATAATGCAAGACACATGACGAACGACATGACGACATGACGAACGACCTTCTTCCACTTTTTAACCTAAGAGTACCCAGACAAAATTCTCATTCACATCATTTCTAAGTCTCAAAACCGAAATTGTGTTTGGTCCAGCGATCTCTTGTATATAGATTATCACATTTTTACAATACCTTTCTTCCTTTACCACCAGATTTCTGCTTCAGTAAAAGTAAATTTCGAAAGATTTGTTATATGAATCTAGAATGAATGTTTTAAAAAAAACTGATCTTACGTATTTCCTATTGTATAATTCTTTATTGTTCTTATTATTTTTATTGTTATATCACTTTGTTACAGAAACGGTGTAAAATGGCGTTTGCTGTATCCGTGCTAACTTCTAATAAATAAAACTGTTAAAAGTTATAAAGTATTTTTATTTTCAGCTTTGTAGTGCATTGTAGATAAAGTTATAAGAAAAATCTTTATCCTCCATTTTTAGTACACTTTTTTTAAAAATTATGTTTTTTATCTATTATTATTCTTTATATGTATATATCCGTGTATTTTTATGTCTCTCTTTGAGTAGGAAGCCATAGATAGATAGAAACAAGAACGATACACTCTGAGATGAAAGACAAAATGAGAAGAATCCGGAAGGCATGCACGGGAAACAGAAATATGAAATGACACAAGAATGCTAATATACAACAAATCTTCCTTCGGAGGCTTGAAAAGTATATATATTGCTTTTTAGACATGATTTTACGTTTTCTCTTGGAATCTCAGCACAATATCTCCTTCATATATGTATATCTGTATGCATATATCTAAACCTTCATAAATAAGAGTTACAGTGGGGCGGGATCTCTGTTGCTAGGCTACTCCAGGGATAAGGCAACAAAGCATCGCGGGAATCTGAGATATCACTGGAAGCTGAGGTGGGGGAGACTTTTTCGTCCTATGCCAGACATAGCAAAAGACAGTCCGGAATCAACAAAAGAGGGGATGAACGGAGAAAATTCGCATCGTGTCTCGTGAACCAATAGAAAAACGGCCTTTGTTCAGATGGAAAACGTTTATTGTATACATAAGAGTAGATGTAACCGAGGAGAAAATAGCTTTTAATAATTCCTTTAACTGAAAAGGAGGTTATTTTTAATTGCTTTGTAAAGGGAAAATTGTGATGTTCAGAACATGTTCCTTTGGTGTTGGTAATGGGCAGGGACGTACGCAGAGGGAGGGCTCTGGGCTTTGCCCCCATCCCTCGAAATTAAGATTTATTTTATGAAATTAGTATAATATTTTGCAAAATTATATGCATTTTACATAAATTTCACACCCAAACAGATCATGTACCCCCCTCAAAAGCGCTGAACCCTCCTGAAACCAACTTCAAGACACGCCACTGGTAATGAGAAATAACTTCTTAAATATTGCAGCTGTTCTCAGGTTTGAATTGTTTTGAATGTCCTAAACGAGCGTATAAGGACTGCACCTATAGTTTTTGTTTTTGTTTATTTGTTAAAGTGGCCTTCGACTAAAGTTACCAACCGTTTGGTTGCATTTGGTATTTTCTTGAAAAAGTCCGGTATTTTAAAATAAAATGAGCAAGACATTGTTACACTTAGATTTGCATTGTTTGTGTTAATCGATAAACTCAATGGTCACGAGTGATATTTTGTTCCTATTTAATAACTAGTAGGGTGCGTAGCTGGTTTTGCTGTTGATATATCATGCGCGATAATATTTGTGAGAAGAAGCGGATGAGCTGTGTTTTCAGTTTTTGTTTATACATTTCATGACGTGATTCTGCAAATAAAAATGTTCATTCCTCCAAATTCAATTTGCCCGGCATTTTAAAGAAAATTTCTGCTCTTTTCGGAGTTTTATCCTACATTTGATTGGTAAACATACCTCGGACCTACAGCATTCAATAGATCTGCACTGGGTATGAACGCGGAACCACGGGCAGAGAACTAAAAGTGCTAACCACTAGGTCTACCGGGGGGAACTTTACTTGTTTTTTCTTTGTTAAAATTTAGAGAATTCAAATGGGATTTCATAAACGTGATGAAGAGATGATGGGTTTTCTGCCCGCCCTGAGCCTAAAATGCCTAAAGGCCACAAATAAAATTCAAATTCAAAATGGGTGTTCTGCTCTATAAGGCAGTTCCTGGTCCGAAGGTCGCTGGGCAAGGTAAACCAATGGTGGTTTGCCATTGACGTCCATCGAATGAAGATGACGTCCTAAGGACGGGATCTTAGTTTAATGTAGGCTCCGAACCACATTAATGTGTCTCCACTGAAAATCCAACCTAGGACCATTTGATTAGAAGCCAGCGGGTGTTAACAGTTATCACTTACGAGGGAACATTCCCAAATGATTGGCCGATATTTACATGAAATATTTTTTCTCACTAGGTTTTAACCTGTAATACACGAAAATGACATCCATAGATCTAATCTTCCTGGAATTTTTGAACAGGAACTTTTTGAAATAACGATTTGTGCCTATTCGTACATTGACAAGGAATACGTACAAAGCACTTGTCGTCATAAAACCACTGCGAGAATATGATCCAACCTTTGGGTAATGACAATTGGTGAAGGGATGAATCTGGCAATGGTATGAGAATCATAGTCGCCATCTTTAAAGCTGCCATCTTGGATTTAGCTCAAGAATTTTAAATAAGATGAGGGTCGTGCGACATATCATTTTAGGCTAGCTTGTTCTCAGAAATTCAAATATGAGGATATTTCACACCTACGTTTATTTATTTAGAAGATAGGGATTCTGAAATTGAGTATTAGAAAACAGATATGATTATATAGATTACATATGTAAAAGTATGCATAAACAAATTAAAGAATGAAGAATAAGTTGTCTTATAGAGCTGAAAAGACATTTAATTATTATTCGTAATTGAGATTACACAACACGATTTCACGAAACAAATAAATTTATTAACATGTATAACACTAATAACATACACTTGCATCATGTTTGCAATATTTACATATGAAAACATTTAAATTCAGAAAGTGTATACGATATTTGACCTTGCGACAGTGAGAGCAACACATGAAAGACGCCGTGCCGTGTCACTTTCGCAAAAATTACAAATTGACGTCAAAACATCATTACCAAAATTCAAAGTTAAGTGCCTTCACATTTTCAAATTTACCACATTAAGCACATATAGGACGCCACATTCCAATTTTAAGAATACTTATATTCTAAACAAATATACATATTTGTCAAATGTCTTTATATTTGAATTTCTGAGAACAAGCTAGCCTAAAATGATATGTCGCACTACTCCTTTCCTATTTAAAATTCTCGAGCTGAATACAAGATGGCGAGAATGATTCTTATACCATTACCAGATTCATCCCTTCATCAACTGTCATTAGCCGAAGGTTGGATCATATTCCCGTAGTGGTTTTATGACGACAAGTGTCTTCATACGTATTCCTTACAATAGACACAAATCGATATTTCAACAACAACAAAAAAATCCTGTTCAAAATTTTTAGAAAGGTTGTGTCTATGGATGTCATTTTCGTACATTACAGGTTAAAACCTAGTGAGAATTTTTTTTCATGTAAATATCGGCTAATCAGTTGGGAATGTTCCCTCGTCAGCTACAGGGGACACTTCATGAGCATACGATCTGTAAATAAAACATTTTTCCTTGTACAATAAAATTTGATTAAAGTGTGTTGATATAACTAGTTTAGCGTTTTGCAAAGGATTTATAAGTGCAGCTTTTGACCTTAGAACTGACTTCTTATACAGTTTCAATTCCAATATTTGGAAGTATTCGTGAATAAGTACAATATTCTAAAATGAAATTTCCTGTCAACAGTCTTCCTTTGTAGAGGTAAATTTTCATAAAGAAATAAAAAAAATAAGAATACGATTCTAATTCAAATTAGTTTCGTGCACTATTTTCAAAACAACGTGTTATCAATTGGAAAGGCTTCATGCATTAACTTCCATGATCGAATTTCTTTCGCACTGACAACAAAAGAATAAAAGCGTTGCTTAAGAATATGAAATCTTACAATTTTCTTTTTTTTTTTTTTTTCATTTTTTTTTTAAGTCAATTCCTCTTTTCTCTTTTATGTTATTGTGTGTCTACAGTTTCCTTCTGCTGCCGTTTTTTTGCCACCACCCCCTCCTCTTACTAGAGGAGAATATATATATATATATATATTCAAAAGATTTCTTTTCAGTGAAAGAGATAGGCCCTTCGCATTTTCCAATTTCATTTGTCAATTCATTCATACCAAACAATTGAATGATACCTTACATGTCAAGTATTATTCTTTCTTTGCATTATGTTCCAAAAATATCAGATTGTTTTCTTCTTACAAAGTTCAGATTTTTATACATAACTACGCTTTTCTCGTATACAAAAGCAGATATTTTATTTATTTATTTCCATTTCCAGAGTTTTTGTGGTTTGCTTATCACAGATTCCATAGTAGTATAAGCCATTTTCTTTTTCTTTTTGTAAATAAAACCACTCTTCTTTTATTTTCTAAAGAAAATATACTTTCTTCGTTATTGAACTTTGAACTATTGTTAAGCATATAATTTAGGAGCTAAGCAAAACCTTACGTGTCCATTTTTTTATTTAAAAAAAACATGTTTTGTTCTTTTAAAGACCTTAATAAAAAGCCGTAGTGAATCATCAAGGAAGTACCTATTACAATGGGGTAAGCACCGTACGTTTTTCAAGAAATCACTTTGTATTATTCGATGCAGTGCTTTATTCAAGTCGTGACGGTGTAGATCACCCCCGCCATCTTGGTATGACCTTTCCATTGATTTACATGGAAATTGTTTTACTAGTCTTTTGCCTCTCAGGAGCGTAATTTTTAACTTCTGTTTTCCCCTAGTGTTTCGTCATGTTTTCTTTGACTTATGACGTTTTATAGAAATGCAATATTTTACACACGAACAGTATAATTTCCCGTTGATATATTGTGATTTATACGGTAAACTATTAATAATACATTATACTCACATATTTGAAGAAACTTCACTAACCAAAGTTCTGCAAGGGTCAAAATATCCACCAAGGCAAATTTCGTGAAAGCGGAACTTGAATATTCTACTTCTAAGAGGAAAAATACGAGTAGAATGATTCCCATGTATTGTCTAGTTCTGAGTTCTGTAGCCGCGAGGAAGAAGTCATAGCGTGATCATGGGTGGGAAGACATTTTTAATAGCCAATGCGAGAGAGGTAGTAAAAGAGCGAGTTTTTGCTGATTGCTTGTGAACTTCAAACATCTCCCCGCGTGCTAGCCAAGACCCCTCTCAGAGGTCTACAGAACTCGGAACTGCACTATAAATCAATGGAAAAGTCATACGAAGATGGCGCGGGCTCATCTACATCATTAAAACGAGCAAACCGTTCTCTTTTTTTAATCAAGAAATGGACATTACTTGTTACCTCCTCAATTGTACCTCGCTTGTTAAGATAAAAATTAAATGAATCATTTGTTAAACTGATTGCGATTGAAGCTTGTCTTTTATACGCCATTTTGTTTTGCTTCAGTGTAGATTATTTTACCCTTGTGGGCCTACAATTTGTATGTGCTACTCCGATTTTAAGAGGTACAGGTGGTTTGTAAAGTAATTGTCTCATTAGGTATTGACTTAAATATATATTTCTGGGAATAGTATGGTTTCATCGCCTTTCGAAAAAAAAATACTCAATAACCCCTTCATCATATTGTGTGGCATTGTGAAGGTATTTAAGTAAAGACCTTGGAAGCTATTTTCTCTTTAGAAATAGGGATTATTATAAACGAATTTTCGATAAGAAAGTTGTTACATGTGTTATTAAAACATCCTTTATATTCAAGAAAAAATGCTTCATGAAGCCTTACTTTACTTATTCACCATTACAATGTACTACGTTTATGGAGCTACGGGGTCATTTTTTCGAAAGAACGCGATAAACCCATGATATTCCTAGAAAGGACTGAAAATCCATGTTAAATTGGACGCTAATTTTGCAGGCAGCCATAGTCAAGTACCGCCGCCTCTTAAGGAATGCATCTGTAAGAAGTCACCCGGGCGAAGTAATACTAGAACAGGGTTTCTCAACGTGGGGGTCGTAGGTTGTGTACAAGGGGGTCGCGACGGGAGATGAAAAAATTCATTTAACATAGACTTTGAAGGATCAAACTAATACATTTCGAAGAAAGCATTCCATTTTACTTGTTTTCGTAATTACTAAATATAATGTAATTTGTTGAATAGTTTTCCGGTAATATATATTGAGGATATTCATTATCAAATGCAGCAAATCAACGATCATATTTTCAAATGAAAACAAAATGTTACACAAAATTAAAAAAAAAAGACAACATCAATTAAAACATTACGAATATCAATCATATTGAGTCGTTTTCTATCCACTGCTGGACGAAGGCCTTTTCTTTCCACATATATCGGTCTGCTGATATCCTCATCCATGTAGCTCCTGAAAAACGCTTGATTTCATCTACCCATCTTACATTTGGACGTCGTCTCGGTCGTTTCTTTTCTCTAGGAATCCACTGTAGTACATTTGTCGTCCACCTTCCATCTGTTCGTCTAGCTATGTGACCGGCCCATCTCCACTTCATCTTCTTCGCAGTCTTGATTACATCCTTTACCTTTGTTTGGGCGCGAATCCATTCATTTCTCTTCCTGTCCCTCCTGGTTATTCCTAGCATGCATCTCTCCATTGCTCTTTGAGTGACTCTCAATCTTTGAGTCGTTTGCGCATTCAATGTCCAAGTTTCGCAGCCATACATCATCACAGGTAAAACACATTGATTATAAACTTTACGCTTCAGATACATTGGTTGTTTGCTTTCGAAAATAAAGTGTAGTCTTTCAAACGAACTCCACCTTATTTTACATCTTCTGTTTATTTCATCAGTCAACTTGGCATTCGATGTTTTAAACTGGCCGAGGTAAACACACTCATCAACTATGCCTATTGTCTCTCCGTTAATCTTTACTTCCTTCTTTGCAGCATGTTGATTGTACATTACTTTTGTTTTACTTAAATTCATTTTAAGGCCTATTTTCGAACTCTCATTACTCAGTTCTTCCATTCTGGTTTGTAGTTCTTCTGCACTTGAAGCAAGCAGGACGGTAGGTGATGAAGATATTCGCCATTAATTTTTATTCCCACTTCATCCCAGTTTAAATTTTGGAACACTTTCTCCAGGACCGCACAAAACAGTTTTGCAGAAATTGAATCTCCTTGCCTTACCCCTTTTCCAACTTAAAATTTTTCACTTTCTTGATGCAGCCTAATGACAGATGTGGCAGTGGAGTAAATGTTTCGCAGTAACTTGATGTATGCACTTTCGATGCCTTGATGTTCAAGTGATTTAAGTACTGCTGACAAGGAGACCGAACGAAAGCTTTTTCGAAATCTATGAATCCCAAACATAGTGGAAGTTCATATTCATTAGTCCTTTCCATAACTTCATTCAATGTTTGTATGTAGTCCATTGTGCTAAATCCACGACGAAATCCGGCTTGTTCCCTTCTCTGGTCAAAATTTAAGTCTCGTTCAATACGATTCAAAATAACTTTTGTGAACATTTTGTATAGGACTGACAGTAAACTAATTGGTCTATAGTTTTCGACGCGTTCTTTGTCCCCTTTCTTGTACAACAAAATTATAACAGCATTGTTCCAACTTCAGGGTATTTCTGTGTTCCTCAGGCACATCGAGAATAATTTAGCAAGTTCCTCTTTCATTTTTTCACCTCCCCATTTAAACATCTCTGCTGTGGGTCCATCTTCTCCTGGCGATTTTCCGTTCTTCATCCCTCGAAGTACTTTATCCACTTCTTTTATTACGTCTGGGACTTTACATCATTTTCTTCTGAGTCTTCATTTCCTAGTTCTTCCTCGGAATAGTACAATTCTGTGTAGAAATTTTCAAATATGTTTATAATTTCTTCCTTATTCCGTGTTACGGTCCTGGCTGGTGTCTTAACTGCAATTATTTGCTTTTTTCCTACCATGAGCTGCTGTTTGGCTTTCTTCAGGCTCTTGTTTTCCTCGATTGTATTTCTAACAAGATTTTCGTTATATCTTCGTACATCCTCTCTTATTTTCTTTCTTACGGTATTATTTAGTTCTATGTACTCAATCCTTTTTATGTAATTTTAATCTTCTTTCATTTCCCTTCTTTTCTTCATCAAGAGTTTAGTTTCTTCTGAGATCTTTCTCTCTTTTTTCTTTCTGGTGCCTGCTATTTCCTTGGCTGTTTCTCCTATTATCTCAGTCTGTATTTTATTTCTGCTATCGATGTCTTCATCCTCTAACTCTTCCAAGGCGCTGAATCTGTTGCTTAGTTCTATCTCGAATGTCTGTCTGTGTTTTCCTAGATTTAAAGTGGCGGTTTTCCTCTGATAAACATCTTTCTCTCTAGTCTAGTATTTAGTTTCAGCTTACATCTCACCATCCTATGATCACTCGAGACCAAAGAAACTGTTCAGAACAGACACGTCTTGCAGAATTTCCGTTATTCGATAGAACGTAGTCTATTTCGTTTCTGGATCCATTTGGCCCTTTCCATGTCCACTTCCTCTGGGGCGGTTTCTTGAAAAATGTATTGGAAATGAACAGTCTGTTGGCTTCTGAGAATTCCACTAACTTCTCTCCTCTCTTGTTTCTTTTGCCAAATCCAAAGTTTCCCACTTTCGTGTCACTGCTCTGCTTGGTTCCTACTTTCGCATTGAAGTCTCCCATTACAATTTGGTAATGCGATTTGCTATTATCCAAAATCTTCTGTATCTCCTCGTATAGGTCTTCGACTTCCTCCTCTGGGTGTGAGGTTGTTGGAGCATACACCTGTATAATTTCCATACCGTATCTGTTGTTTATCTTTACTATTACCCGTGCGATTCTATCTGAAATTCCTTCAATTTCTGTGATCCGTGTCTTCAGGTCCTTGTTAATTATAATGCCAATGCCTGTCGGTTTTCCATTTTCTAATCCTTTGAAGTAGAACGTGTGCCCTGCCGGTAGTTCCAACTGTTCTTCATTCTTCCTCCACACTTCTGATAGTCCTGTGATGTCCCATTTAATCCTCTTAAGTTCATTATATATATATAAAATTGCTTCCATTATTTTAAATATAGGAGCATCAAACTTAGCATAAACATTATTTGACTCAATAGGAACATACTGTTTGTGTTCTCGTCCCCAGGAACCCCGTTCTCAGCGTTGCCAACCCATGCGCAAAAAATATCTCAGGAACTACAAGGTGTAGAGAGAGGCTTGATGTGTCGTTGGAAAGATTTTGGCTAGATTAGCTCAGGGTCGCTAGAATCTTCTTGATTGGTGCAGTAATTCAGTGTTGCCAACAATTTAAAAAAATAATAAATTGTTCAAATTGCTTCTATTCAATTAGACCTAGCTGCGTCAAACTTTGCATAAATATTATTAGACGCAAGAGTAGTGTTGCTTTTTCCCGCATATAAGCAGTGCAGTTGCCAGTGTTGCCAGCCTTTTTTTTTAATAATGCTTGTCTGGCTAAAATGCTATCAAGAGACTTCGTGGTTATTAGTAGAATCGCAGCTCTAACTTCTTATCTACAAGAAACAGAATGAACAGTATGAAAAAGAACATTTCAACTTGTACTGGGAATAGTAGCCTATAATGTGGGTGTTCACTCAATGTCAATTCTTCGCGGTTTGCAACGGAACGGAATTGTGAATGAAGTCATTTTGTGATGAAAAGAGACAAAAACTTAAGGCAAGAATACATTCCTGTAATTCTACACCCACAGCTAAATGTTGTGTTGTAAGAGCTTTTGTAATTTGGAAAACAAGAGGATGTGAAAAAAGGAAGACAAAAAAAGAATATTTTTTAAGATGAAGAAGAAAGAAAAAAACGAAGATGAAGAAATCGAAGAAGAGCAATTGTTTGCTTTTCCGCTCTGAACGTTCATTTTTGACGCTCAAATTTCTCATTTAAGTGTGGGTGAACGGAGATAGATTGTGTGAGAGTGAGGCGACCATTTTGTTTGTCATTACTCAGCTATCCCATCAAGGACCCACAATCGCTTCAAATCTTCACGCCTTTGCGCCTTGCTTCGCTGCGGACAAGCATCTTGTTGAACTCTTGGA
The DNA here is from genome assembly GCA_022664845.1 of Lepisma saccharinum. Taxonomy (NCBI): domain Eukaryota; kingdom Metazoa; phylum Arthropoda; class Insecta; order Zygentoma; family Lepismatidae; genus Lepisma; species Lepisma saccharinum. The sequence goes on from JAGDQP010006021.1 coordinate 42,858, forward strand.
GGTAATTTTAAACCCTTGTTTAGCTAGCATTTACACACACTCACACACACAGAGCGCCCAGCATCCACACCAAGAACTTCTACATATAGAGGAAGTTAGGAAGACTTTTCAACCGCTTTTCTTTTTTTCTACTTTGACTGTGTTTCTCTCCTTCCATCTTTCTTTTTTGCTTTTCCTTTACTAGTTTCTCTATCGGCCGTTGTTCTTAGCGCATTGCCCCCTGCCCCACTCGATTAAGACTAATGTGGTCGCCTCTTGTGTTTGCACAGTCCACCGCCAGAGGGACAACTCTGTTCTGCCGTCTTGAACCTCTGGTATGGCCGTGGAGTCAGAAGTTTACTTGTGAACTCGTGTTGACTTTGGTCGTAGTTTCTTCGCTTATTCTCTCTTTCTCGCGTTTTCTCTCTCTCTCTGAATTTACCTTCTTCTTCTTGTAAGAACCTTCAGTTTACAAGAACTACCTCTTGTGTGTGTGTGTGTGTGTGTGTGCTCTTGCTTTTCTTCAGAAGTGTTCCCTGAACTTGAGGAAAACTCATTGCAGATGTCGTTGTTGTCGTAATCCATTCATTGCCTTGTCAAAACGTAAAGAACAGCGCCCAAACGTTAAGTCAATTTTCTCAATAAATAACGTTAGCGCCTCGAGGGAGGAGAATGAGAACATTCATTCTCTTGTATCGGCTTTGACATATTTTATTGTTCAACGTCCTAATTACGTATACATAACAGCAGTGTTCTATTTGTTAAAAATTACAAAGAGGGGGATCCTAAATCTAGTGGCTACTTGTAAGTTTCAACATACCATCTGTTTGGGTAGAAAGATTTTTATCCCTGGTTGGGATGATATTTGGAATCAACTACCGGGGATGAAATCCTCACGCACCAGGGGAAATGCCCGGTACTCCCCACTCCCTCGGCAAATCGAACACTGCATACCAGCGCCTAGAAACTTGATTATATCCTTATTAAGAATTACGCTGTACTATATTGATCGTCGTTTGGTAGGTAATATATTTCTTCTACAGGTGCTTCACGCGGCTGTTGTTATATGTTAATAAGTCTTTAAATTTAGCCTAAATAGGTTTTCTTCAGTTCTTTATGGACTATGGACCTTTTGCAGTTAATTACGGACCGTGAACATTTGTAGTTGACAGCAAGCTACTGATATTTGCAGTAGATTATGGACTGTGAGCATTTGCAGTTAGCTGTGAACTACGAACGTTTGCACTTGGTTACAGATTTTTGCAGTTGACTACACGCTACAAACACTTGCGGTTAACTATGAACATTTCCAGCTAACCATGCATGGCCTGCGAGCATGTACAAGTTGACTACGGGTAGTTGATATATGCACAGTTACCTATGGACTACAGAGATTTGCAATAGACTACGAACAATGGATATTTCATAATTGGAATAAAACACGGACATTTGAAGTTATCTACGTACCACGAACATTTGCAGTTAACTCCTGCAGATCTCAGGAACTACAAGGACTATGAACAATTGCATTTGACTACAGTTTTTTACAGTTCACAACAGATATTTACAATTGTCTACAGGCAATTTTCAGCTGACTGCTGACTACAGATACTTGCAATTGAATGCGAATAATGGACATTTGCAGTTGCCGACGGGTAACGAATATTTGTAGTTGAAACTGACAGTGGAGACAAAAGCGAGACTAAACACGGGCTTCGCTTACGATTTGGCTGAGGAATTGAAGTACGTATTCAAGTAGGCCTATTTCTATTGGTTACTCATTGCAACCACATCAAGCAAAGTGCGCGTTCATGAAAAGTTGGCCTTAATGTCATTTTCCATTGTCATTTGTTGAGTTCGCCGTGACCTCGACAGTAGCAGGAGAAGACTTTCCACTCCGCTCGCTCCATGCGTGTTTTCAAAGTAATTTCAGTACAATTAGCTTTAATATAGCACCATGGAAATCAGTGGAGGAGTTTCCCAATGAATGCTGGGGTGGTCCGCAAAATAGGACCTTCGGTTGCTACCACAGTCATTCCATGCTGACGGTAAATGTATCAAATTTACTCTTACAGTGACATCAAATCTTCACCGGCTTCGCAGCGACTGGGTAGACCGTATTTTAATTCCATTCGATTTCATCATTGCTTTCTATGTTCCACATAAACACATTTGCCCTTCAGAGATTTAAAACTCCCCCTCAATGACTATTGATCCCTCCCTTATTCACTACTTCATTATGTTTCAAATAACCACCACAATAACAGCATATGAGATGTTTAGAATAGTAATGGCGCATGCGCGAACTCTCTCATTTTCTGAATTTCCCGCTTTATATATTCTATACACTGCACTTGTATTATCACTGGTTCAAAAGTATAGTAATGATGACTGGTGAGAGTTTTTTCGGTGGAAAGCAAACTGAAAATAGGGAAAATATATTTTTCTTCCCAGCATATGCTTCCCCTTCGCGCACACACACACACAAAAAAAATCAATTTATTTACTCTAATATTTCTAGAAGGTTTAGTAAAGTACATACGTATGTACAAATTACACATTATCGTTTATTTTACGACTTTCATTGTCTTTAGGTTAACACCTCTATCTAAAAGCGATACTGGACTGACTGCTGCCATTGAAGATTTCATGAATGTATGAAGCGAAGAGGACATTTGATTTCATTTGTCCACTTTCAGTCTAAACCAATATGGACCAAATTTTTTGTTCAAACTCGTTTTTTTACGCTTGATATCAGTGTGAGGCCCGCTTTATGATTTGTCTTAATTTTTGCAAAAAACGTACATATTATTTGCAATATTTTCTGTTATATGGAGAGTACGCTATACTATTAAATGAAAAACTCAGAAACCAAGGCTTAAATCATAAAACGAGACGCACAGCGATAAGAAGCGTATAAAACTAACTTAGAACTGAAAATCTGGTCCACATTATAGATTAGAGTGGAAGTGGACAAACGAGTTTAAATATTTGTTTCGGCGTCTATCTTTCGACACTAAGCAGTCACTCCAGTGTCGTTACATAGAACTCGATGGTTAACAAACTCATCTATACGTACTTCACTACTCTTATCGCAGCTTCTGCCCTCGCTAACTTACGTTTTATTTTACCACTACTTCTCTTCGCCTGATTTTGACTCTTCAGCCTCGGATAAGGTTTCATTTATTCTTCCCAGATTACGACTACATTGTATCTCTTTTTCTCTACCTTTGATTGTCTAGTATACCCGATGCATAATTTCTTGATTTGCTTTCACTATTCACATCAATACTTGTTCCCATTTTATAGCACACCGTTTGTCTGTGAACACTTTTATTGATCATCGAGCTCTACGTAAAGATACTGGAGTGATCGATTAGTGTCGAAACATAGACGCCAGAGCAAATATTTTAACTCGTTTGTTCACTTTCAATCTAATCCCATAAGGGTCAAACTTCATTTTATACACTTCTTATAGCTGTGCGGTCTATTTCTTTTATATAAGTCTTAATTCCCAAGTTATTCATATAATAGTATACCTACCGTGCTCTGCATATAATAGAAAACACTGCAAATAAAATTTGCGGCTCTTTTTTTTTTTCAAGAATTAAAAAATAAATCAGAAAACGGGCCGCATAGCGATATCAAGCTTAAAAAAGTGAGTTAGAAGCTAAACTTTGGTCCATATTGGTTTAGACTGGAAGTGTACAAACAAGATTAAGTCTCATCTTCGTTCTCTGGCTTCACATATTCATGAAATTTTCAATGGGAGCAGACAGTCCAGTATCGCATTTAGATAGAGGTCATTGGTTAGAACTGAAAATTTGGTTCCAAATTGGATTTACTGGAAGTGGACAATCGAGGTTAGATGTTGGCTCCGACGTCTATCGTTCAACACTTATCGATCATTTCAATATCATTACGTAGAATTTGATGAGCTTGATTCCCAACCGGGGTTCCGCGGAACTCTAGGGTCCCTCGACGCTATTTTAGGAGTTCCGCAAGAATACGTAAGTATGACATTTTTAGAACAGTCACCTGGTGTCTGTACAATACTATTTTATATTTCGCTCTAGATTAGATTAAAATATAATGGAACAGGTGGCTGGGACTCCCCCAAAGTTTTGTTAAAAGTTTCTGGGGTTCTCCGAAACACTGAGTTACATTAACGCAAGTTACATATATTTTTTAAAAAGTGTTTAATAAGTCCGAGGGACTTACCTCAACCCTTTCTTCTTTAAGATCTACTTTGAGCGCTAACTGCTCCCTCAGTACGACGTCTGGGTAGTGGGTCTTGTCGAAGGTGGCTTCTAGTTGTTCAAGTTGCTCTTCTGTGAAGATGGTGCGGTGGCGACGCTTACGTTTTGGTGGCGGGGGGACTTGCAGCGATGGAGCACTCGCGGCCGCTGCAGCCGCAGCCGCGTGGCTCATGTAACTCGGATAGAAGTTAGGGTACGCCATCGCTGTGGAATAAAAATAATACATAAAAAGTTAAAAGAAATAATTTTGAAAATTTTAATTTTTGCACGACAAGCTTAACTCATTTAAAATAATAACTTGCTTGTAGCTAAGATATAAGAAACGGCATATCCCTAACATAAAATCTTGCGTATAAATTAAAACGAGCCTTATGACAAGTACCTGACGTCACAATGCAAAACAATGGTGTTATAAATAATTTCTTTCCAGTTCTCACCTTCACCGAAAATCAAAGTACATTTAAAATGCATGTCCCGAAAAAAAACCTTCAAAATATGTTCCAGTTTTAGCACGTTTTTAGTGCATAATATATTGACTTTTCGTGGAATTAATATGAGCTAGCCCACATTTTTAGTGCACAACATGTGAACTTTTGTTGTGCTGATACCCAATTCAAGCACAAAAAGTTCACTTAATAGTGTCACATGTACTAAAAGTGATCTGAAAACGAACTCTAGATGATGTGAACTTCGGTAAATATGAGCTTAGTGCACTCAGGGTGAGAAGCGAATAAAAAGACACATTGAGCATACAAAAACTCACAGTTTTTCGGTAGCTTCACATAAAGTTTACATTCGTTTATATAAAAATCATTTTTGGTGGTGAAGTTTTTGTATGTTTTTTTTTTTTTTTTTTGTGCCAGGAGTTTTTCAGTGTTCATCTAATCTTTCTTATCTTAGATATTCTTTATGTTTAAGTACTCCGCTCGTTTACCTAACTTGGAGGGCTTGATTCAGAAGGAGAGAGCACAGTCCGTGAATTTTAGTTTGTGAGCAGCATGGTAGTTTATCCTTCAGGTATTAACAATTAACATATGAAAATACTAGGGCATATTGTTACGGACAGTTGTTATTGGCCAAAGTTTAGGCAACTTCTTAGATACATTCTTGTGCCTTAAAATGTTCTCCGCTATTATCAACCCGGGTAACTGAAGTGGAAAAGTAATGAGCTCTAGAGTAAGAGGTAGAAGGTTCGAATCTCGTCGGGTACTAATTTTTTTTTTACCAGAATGACCTTCGCATTCGTTGTAGTAAAAAAAAAAAAAGGAGTAAGAATGAAGAAAATATATAACTGTAAAACAGTTTGTTATGCGAAAGACGATCGCGTTGAAACGTTAACAATTTTATGCGGGGGAAAAAGTGTTACACAAAATTTGGCTAATATGTAAAATCATTCCGCATATTCATGTGCTATATCCCACGGAACTGCTCTTGTTATGGACGACTGAAGTCTTACGTCACATCCGGTAGGTCCGCATGGTAACCCGCCATGTTACAGTCTAGACAAAGAGATGTTTAGCAGTACGTTTATGGTGTTCTTACGATAAGCAACAATTCACTATGGTTTTGTGCTTTGTGACAGATTGTCATTATTACAATGAGAGGTTGCTTTTTCTTTCCGCTTCTAAAGGACTGAAACTAGAAAAGAAAGTGGAAGGAGACAATTACGTGAGTAAACAAATTTCACGCAATGCCACTGAACGCAATTTTGAATACGTTGATATAATTATGAGAATAATTTAACGTTGATTGCTGTGATTTTGATTTTAAAAAAGGGGTAATTATATCAAAGAAGCTTAAACTAATCCGGTTATAGTTAAGGACACACACTCAAGCAGATATATACGGGACTTTTATACGTGTTTCATTAAAAAAAAACATAAATTACGGGAATAAAAATTAACTACTCACCTGAACTTATTATATTTATTGTTCATAGGTATTAACTTTCACTTTTTCTCGAGTATACATCAAATCTCGGCCATATATAACTAAAGTACATTTTCTACTCCTTCAATCAGTCTCCGTTCGTCACCGAAATAATCAACATTTCGAAAAATATTTACAGCCATTAATTCCACAACTGGTTTTCTACCTTTCAGCTATCAAACTTACCATTTGTTTAGACTATACCTCCGCTGTTGCTATGACAGCCAACTGGATGTGGCGTCAACAGTGATTCCGCCAGACCCGCCCCCTGTGGGGGTAACCACCCAAATCCTCGAGAATACCCCCAACTTTAGAGATTTGCTGCGGTCAAAAATCGATAGAAACCGTACAAAACTCCACTTACACCCTCCCAATTTTGAATTTACACCGCCCAAACTGAAAATCATGGCGGAATCCCTGCGTGTCTAGACTTTAGTCGCCCATTGTCAGGACAATACTGTAGCCATATTCAACTACAGTAGAACCGCGGTAACCCGACCTTCGATGGTTCGACTCTTCGCATAATCCGACTCTGGTGGAGGTTGAGGAATGTCTGTACTTGTCCTACGTGCTTTGTTGAGTAAGTTTGCTTGGCGACACTCGATCAGTGCGTTCTGATGTTTTGCTTTAAGAGTGTTTTTGTTGTTTAAGCAGAAAGCAGTGACTTTTTATGAAGTAGACAGTTTGTTTGTGCTAAAAATCGACTTTTAGTGTAGTGTACTCGTCCCATTATGGCAATTAAAAAGAGTAAACACGTAATGCTGAGCTTGAAGGACTTTAATATATTAAATATTTATGCCCTCTGATAATCCGACCTTCCTTGCGTTCCGACCATGCCCTCAGTCCCAGAAGTGACGGAGTAACGAGGTTCTACTGTACTGTTCTGAAATCCTTTTTTTTTTTTTTGCACAAGATTGTTAACATTTTGAACACGAATTAAATTCAAATTTAACAAAATGTTTTACAGTTATATTTTTCTTCATTTTCATCCTTTTTTACTACAAGTTATTAAATACACATTCTTGTAAGAAAGGAAGCTCGATAAAAGTTTTTTCATCCAACGAGATACAAAA
>JAGDQP010006021.1:50107-74762 GCA_022664845.1 Lepisma saccharinum
AAGAAAGGAAGCTCGATAAAAGTTTTTTCATCCAACGAGATACAAAATCTCGCTCGTAAGCTCATTAATTTTCTACTTCAACCACCCGAGCTGAAGGTAGTGAAGAACATTTTAAGACATAAGACTGTATCTATAAGGTGTTATGTAAATCCATATTATCTCGCAACTGGCCGAATAGCGTCCCCTAGAATTTTTGTGAGTTAATTCAACACAATGCGGTGTCCCAGCGTGACTACCACTTTTTGTGTGTTAAATCAACACAACACACGGTGTTGATTTCAGTACTGGGAAAAAATAAGTTACAGCTACATCGAGATTTGAACATGGGTTACTGTGTTGAAAGTTAATGACCAGACAGAAAGAACACTAGATTCCAAAAGTATGGAGGATCAAAAATATGTTGCTGAACAAGTTACTCTCACGGCTTATGCCATGATTTAATCACTTTTCCATTTGTAAATTAGTGATCACAATCCGCAATCCTTGAGAATGTGTTGCATTTCTATGAAAGTAAAAGCAGCATTCGACATTTTGTTACGATAAGAAAGACGTAATGCTGGTCGAGTGTTTGACTGTCGCCATCTTAATCGTTTGCTTTCATGTAAATGGAACATTCTCACTGAATGGTAATTCTGGTCCCCAATTGACAAATAGAAAGTTATTAAAGTGATTTCGTGCGAGTAACGTAGTTTGTTTTGTGTGTTCAGCAACACATTTCTGACCCGCTACTCTGTTTGAATCTAGTGTTGTTGTTTAATCCAAATGTTGTTCAATTTAATATCATTTGCATGGAGTGTTATTTGTGTCTGTCGATTTAGCAAAGTCAGTAAGACGCTCGACTTTCTAACTGAGCAACCCATGTTCAAATCTCGCTGCAGCCATAATTTTTTTTTCTCTCTCCCAGTACTGAAATCAACACCGTGTGTTGTGTTGATTTAATACGAAAAAAAAGTGGTAGTCAAGCTGGGACACCGCATTGTGTTGAATTAACACAGCTATATTTTTACTGTGTACTACCACACGGAATTGCTTACAAACTAAAATTCCCAGACCATGCCCGCTCCCTCCTTGTCAGAGCAAAAGCGCTGTTTATGTAAAAATATTCCACAAACAAGAAGTTTACTACACGAAAGTTACTGATCTTTACGAAATAGTTCAAAATTAGTAGACGCTAATTAAACCATAACATAAGATATGTTCGTCATCATGTCTTTTGCATGTCGCTAAACGAATCTATAATCTTTTTAAATAAACAAAATGTTCGCGATAACATAAATGTCTGCTATTCTTCTGGCAACATCAAAATTCTTGTTTTGTCTTGAGTTTGTCTTCTGAGAAAACATTTGGACAAGTAATACTACAAAATTTAAAAAAATCTACTTGGGTTTCTGAACATATTAGAAAAACATTTCCATCTCAATTCACTATTGAATCTGTTTCATCTAAGTGGAAAGATGCACATAAAAGTTGATGGCTGGACTGGTGAAGAATCGAAGCCCGTTCTCCTGGTTTAGTTGAACCAGCATAAGCCATGACTTCAATGGTTTGTTTGGTTTTATATAATATAATATATTTTCAGTCTATCATTCGTTTCGTTAACAATCTTATAACTGCAGACCTGCTCCAAAACTAACAAATTGGCCTTATTTAGAACCAATTTGCCTTTTTATTTAAAAAGACCGAAATTTACATCAATAAATAAGTAGGGGAAAGGGGGCACCTTTGAACACGTTGTTGGGCAAATTTAATTTTGCTTCCTCATACTCAGAAAATTTGTTCAGAGAGATAAGTAACATATGCATGGGAACATATACAGCTCGGCGAAGAAAATGACGTACTTCATTGTCACAGGAATTGGGAGGCTATCGTACAAAGGTGCCCCATAAGGGGTTGATTTGAACAAGGGTGGGGTAACTGTGAACGGCAGTTTTGAACATATCCTTAATTTTATTACAAGAACAATTATTTTCTTTGTAAATGCTTCTAAATACAAATACGGAAGCAGAAGAAAGCTAACGGATTCTAATTCAAATGCTTTTACACTGTTAATATCTGGTGTAGTAAAAAGTAATTCATTATTTTTGCATGACATTGAAGGCTTGACTTACCATAGTGAGAATGATCCGATTTAGGTCACATATGCGCCGTTTTGTTCGATAACGTGTTGCCATTTGGAAGGTAATATCATGATGCCTCTCTCATAGAAGCCCTTGTCCCTATTGGCAAAAAATTGAGGCAGTCGATTTTCACAAGCCTCTCTTAAAGCGAATTTTTCACCAGCAAACGTTTTCGCATTGGACAGGAACAGATGGTAATCGCTCGGTGCCAGGTCCGGACTATAAGGTGGATGCATAAGAACCTCCCAACCAAGCTCCCGGAGCTTCTGGCGAGTCACTATCGATGTGTGTGGCCTGGCGTTGTCCTGGTGGAACACAATGCCTCTCCTATTGGCCAAAGCTGGCCGCTTCTTGGCGATTGCTGCCTTCAGACGGTCCAATTGTTGACAGTATAGTTCCGAGCTAAGGGTTTGGCCGTAGGGGAGCAGCTCATAGTAGATAATTCCCTGCCAATCCCACCAAACACACAGCAAAACCTTTCTGGCCGTCAATCCTGGCTTGGGCACCGTTTGCGCCGGCGCACCGCGCTTCGACCACGACCGTTTTCGCGTGACGTTGTCGTAAGTGATCCACTTTTCATCACCAGTCACCAACCGCTTCAGAAATGGGTCACTTTTGTTGCGATTCAGCAGCGATTCGCAGATGGAAATTCGGTCCATGATGTTTTTTTGCGTTAGCTCGTGTGGCACCCATACATCAAGCTTCTTTGTGTATCCAGCCTTATGCAAATGGTTCCACACGGTTTTTTGTGCAATATTTAGCTCTTGGGCAATCGAAACAGTGCTTACATGACGGGCGGACGCGACAATGTCCATGATTTTATCGACATTTTCGACACTTGGCCTTCCAGTGCGTGGTACATCTTTGACGTCAAAATTACCAGAACGGAATCGACGAAACCAAAATTGCGCGTGATTGGCTGTTACAGTATCAGGACCATAAACACTATTCACATTTGCAGCCGCCTGGCTTGCGTTTTCGCCTTTATCGAAGAAAAACTGTAAAATATAGCGTATTTTCTCTTTGCTAGTGTCCATTTTGACGCGCGCTCACACATCACTGAGTCAACTCTGAACAGTGTTTGTAGTACGCAATCTCATCGTTTGAACTCCATCTCGTTGAACCCGATCGGACTTATACAACGCGAGATACAGATCACTGAAGCCATCTATTGGCAAAATAATGGATTACTTTTTACTACACCAGATATGTTGCAAACTAATTTTTCTTCTCCACAGTAAGTTTTAGCTGTAGGAACATAAGCTGCTACCGTGTTCAAATCTACCCCCCTCCCCCACTCCTTTTGTTCAGAGCTGCCCCAGTACGTCCAATTACGCACATTTTGTCATTATAGGCGAAGGAGAAGGGTTATCGGAAAGCAACAAGGCCAATTTAATGCGTGAGGGAGTGTAGTTACTTCGTAAGTTAACATGGAAAGATATGCTACAGTTCTCTTCTCTCCAGAAGCTTACAATCTCTGAGATGAATTTTTACTTTGGTGCTCACAAATTACATCAAGTACCATATTTCGCCAGGTAACGCACACAAATGGCGAAAAATAAATGATAGCTGTGTGACATGATATTTGCAATTTATAAATGTTGGACAAAAGAAATTTCGTTTCATAAATTAAAAGTTATCTCCACTGTTCTAAGGTGCCTTCCGATCAAATGTATCCCCTTCTCCCCTACATTTTCTACCAGAACTTTTATATATTTACTTCATAGTTTTGAATCAATTTTGTAACTATGTTTACTTTGAAATAGGTCAGTCCAATAATAATGAATTCTCAGTAAATTGACCTTAGTTTAGCGCACTCTTTGAATCCTTTTCTTACAAGGTGAATGGAAAGATCCGTAGTGAAAGATTCACAAAAGCGTCACTTCAGAAAACTCTCTTGTATTTCAATATTTTTGTGGTGGGGCGGGGGGAAGAAGAAACGTTGAAAATACCCCCCCCAAAAAAAAAATATAGTAAATCTTCGTATAACATTGAAATGTGAAGAAAAGAAAATGCGACAGGAATAACTGGAAAAGAAGTAAATCGCTTACGAATGTAGGGTAGTAGGGGGTAGCAGAGAGGTTTTAGCATTAGTGAGTATATGTATATTTCTGTGTTTGTGTGTGTGTGTGTGTGTTGTAAGACGAAGGGAATTTAGTCGTCTCCTTTTAATGCTCTTAGCTGCATCTGAAAGGTTACGCTCGGCACTCACAAGAAGGGAAGCCAACTTGCAGTAAGTAAATCTGTTAAGGATTTGTGAAATCGGACATGACAAGACAAGAATCCCCCAAACTCCCTCCCGCTTTCTTCAGGTGCCGAAGTAACACGAGTGGAAAAGAAAATGCAGATCAACTGGCTTCTCTCTCTCTCTCCCTCACTCTCTGCATGCATTGTAAAAACACAGAAAGCGAAAAGATTTATACCTTTAGTAGTAGCAGAAGACATGGAACTTATGCTGGAATAATCGAAACGGCTCGATGGTATCAACTAGGTCGTCAAATCGGATTCCATACTAAATTCCGCAACAATGTTAGATGAGAGCTATCTGTAATTTTGGCAAACTTGTTCAAAATTATACCATTAGTTAATTTCTTATCTTTGTTGATCTGTTCTGTAAACTTAGTTTTGATTAAATTTGGTTAAGTCATAATTATTATTACTGCTTCCATTTAAATAATACAGACTAAGGGTCCAAAGTACTACCAAGGACTTATTTTAGCGAGTAAAACAGAGGGGATTTACTCTATGATGCAACTTGGAACGGGCGTAAGCCATAGTGCTGCTACCCCCTATAAAATTCATTATATCTTCTTTATCGGTGGTTCTGGTGCCACATAATGACTGGTTTTATAACCTTGCGTTTGGGATTCTGATTAGGGTTTTTTTTCTTTCTCTCTCTTACTAAGCAATTATTATTTATAAACATTCATTTATATTACATCCCATGTGTTTTTGGTATCTTCTTTCTTCTTCTTTTATATATTTGTAATACTTCACCACCATCCCTGTATTTCGCTCAGTGCACCTATTATCCGTGCAGACTTAAGAGTATACTGTTGCTCTTATGGCAACAGCGATGCCGGTTTGACTGCTAACGAAAAACAGAACTATGCTCGTTGCAGCCGTTCTCTCACTTCGGGTTGCCATAGTCAAGCGGCAACGCTCCAGTCGCTATTAGTTTTTCTTCCTCTTCCCCTGTCAAGTTTTACAAATGAAACAATCGTTGTATTAGATAATAAAATATGTGTAAATGAAGAAGGGAATTAATTTTCGTACGAATGTTAAATATAAGACCTTTATGGGAGATCATTACAGAGAAATAACAATAAGGGAATTTCCTGTGCGTCAGGGGGAAGTACAATAAGTGAAACTGCAGATGTTGCCCATAAGCTGCAACAGTATAAACCAAACTCTGGATCAGTAATAGGTTTTCTGCGAAACAAGCGAGATGAGAATGAAGAAAATGTAACCAATCCTGATATCCCAATTTAACATTGAATTCGCAAAATGAAAAGTCTTCAAACTTGAGCAGAAATGTTTCTTCCGTTTCTTTAAGATAAAACTCCCACAGATACAAAAGGTATTATTTGGATTCTCTCTCTGTATTATTTGAATAGATAGGCGCATAGCTCAAAATTACATTATGCCTTCAGTGGAAAGTTTCAGAAAAAAATGTTGGTGTGAACCAAAAGATTACGCTTTAAGATTTAATGTAAAGATGGCAGTGCAGTTCATATTTAGTGTAGATAAGATAAAATGAATTGTACGGGTGGTAACAGAACTATGGTTTATATTTAGTGTATAGAAATGAGGCTATTTGTGAGTGCTGCATCAAGGTTTTGTTTCGTATGGTAATCCTTAACTGAACATTGAGAAAATAGGAACTTTGATTTTTTTTTCTTTTTTCTTTTGTTCAGTAATTCTTTAACATGTCAAGGAAAATGTATTTGTACTTAAAATTTATTTATTATTTATTTAATTTTAATGCAAATATTTGTCAGTTTAATATATGTGTGGCAAAATAACTAAAATCCTAAAATAGGCTTAATCTCTGTAAATCCCTAAAGGATGTCATGATAACAGAGATGTGTGACGTCATGACTTCTTAAATAGTCAATTTTAATTGCTGGAAAATCCAACTTTCTCGCCAGACCTAGCACCAAACGATTATGAGCCATTCCCCAAATGGTAAGATTTTATCAGATATTCTCAAGTAGTGATGGCTGATAGATTATTATCCCTTACGTAAGCACAGAGAGTAAACACAGAGACTGAGTGAACTGGTACTTTGTGTGTGTGCGGGGGGAGGGTGTTAAACATTGTTTTTATGGCGTAGGCCTATAATGAAAACATAATAATCAACACATTTCAGTGAACTGTATAAGCTGCTGAAAATGCTAAAGGAGGTTATTATTTACGAGTACTAACAAATAAAAGGGTATTGCTCTTGTGAAAAAAGGAGAAACTTGGCCTGTGCACCAATCGAACCTTGGCCTCCCGCCAATGATCCGACTCTACTCGCTACGCAGCGAGTCATGTGCAAAGTTAATCGTACTTTAGCAGGTTTATGGAGGCCACCTTTATGCACGTGTCACTGCTAGCTTGTTACGTAACATGTGGACTGTAAATACAACGGCCAAATCATTGTTTATAACTTCGTATCGTGATGTAGTGGTTAAGGCGTTGACTTGTATGAGTAAAGAACACGGGTTCGAATCTCGGCGGGAGCAAGATTATTTTTCTTTGAAAATGTATTTCTATATGTTCATATTTATTATTAATTATTGTTTTCTTGCATTTTTCGTAGATTATATTAAATTAGTGGCCATGGGTTCGTGGAGGTTAGGTAAGGTTAGATGCGGTCACGTATCTATACAGTTAACATTCTCAAATTCCGATTCCAAGACGCTCGTTTAAATTAGTCGTTTGCAGAAGATGAACAATCATTCTTCGAAGAAGAATATTTAAAAAATATTGGGATAGAGAAAGTATCTTAATATCCAAGAGGACTGTTTTGTAGAATGAGGTAGATGAATTAATAATTTCATGTACTGTACAGAAATGGGGTCAGAAATTAGAACATACAACCTAATCTATGTACCATCAAGAAATTAATTAATTTCTAAACCCGTACATAATAAGTTATCAATTGCTTTATTTTTACAATTGTGAAATGAGTAATATATTTTACCAGATGAGTGCGTAAACATGTGCGAAAAGTTCTGTTTCTTCTCTCATAATTGAATTACACTTCGGAACAGCTGAATAAATATTAAACACGTTAATATTGGTTTAGATGATCGTTTACAGGGTAGTAAAATTTTTGTTTATACATTGAAGGCTGAAGCCTACATATACCGATCTATCGCTTGATTACATCATCTCTAATTGATTGAGAGATGTGTTTACTATCTTTTCCTTGTTTTAATAATAAAATTTGTTTTCAGAAAACTCTCTCTTATTCTAGGTACAGAATCAGTAAAAAAAGTTCCAATATTCATATTTAGACAACTTGATTAATCTAAAACAGAGACAAATGCTGAATTTATTTAATTATTTACTTATTCTCCTTACACTCACAACAGAGAGGTATCTCCGGTTATTACAGGTTTTACAAGTTACAGTCTTATACATTTTATTGAACATGGTATTAAAAAATATACATATATTACTTAAAACTAAAATGTTAAAAAACAATGAAAGGCAGAAGAGTCACCATAAAGATAAGTGAAAATATGAAATAAAAAATATATAAAATGAATACAAACTAATTAAAAATATTTAGTAATGTTGAATTGAAGGGTTACGGGCAGGGGGAGGTTGGGGCTTCACTTTTTTGGTCATTTTTTTTAAAATCATAGTTTGCTGATTTCTTACGGTATTAAAAGTATCCCGATTTTGTAATGCAAAATCTATTTCGCTTCAGTGCATTGTTAGTGCATTACAGTGGAATTTCGTCTCATCTGGTGTTGCTCACGAGACGAGACAGAGGAATGTATGTGGAAAACGAGACGAGACAGAATTCTCGTAATATACAATATACATCTTTTCGAAACGAGACACTTTTCGAACAATACATTTTCGAGACGAGACAGCGTAAATCTCGTCTCATGGGCAACACTAGTTCATCTATGTTCAAGACTTCAGATTGTCCTTAATGTACGCGTTACGATTAAAGCTAGGATTTCTTCGGCACCTAAAACCACGGTGAATTTCTCAGGGTAATCGTTAATGTAGATCGTAGATCCTTAGTCTCGAAGATGGAAAAACGTTCATCTTTCTGTAGATACGTGTCCTTCAATCTTGGTTCTTTGGACGTGGCAGCAGAAGACGTTTCAGATCGTACACTTCAGCAGAAAGATAAGACTTTTCAAAGGTGATACGATGTTTATTACTATATGAAACAATACTTTTGCAACTAACGGAATCAATCAGATATTCCTACTAATTAATGTCCCAAAGCAATTTTTTTCTAGCCGCAACTAGTACCCTGCTCTCACGATTTGAAATTACTAAATGTGTTTGAATCTGTTTCAGCCTTAATGAGTGTTTCCTCTCAGGTACTTTGTTTAAACTCAAAGATTAGCCAAAAGTTCGCGAGATATTTTGTTTGTACACAAGACTGATTGACATCGGTAGTTGTATGACCGATATAAAAATTCCGAAGCGTTAAAATGGTAGTAAACTACCCCTTTCCTCATATGCAACCAAGTTAACCCCGTAACATTTTGTGTTGCTTATTGACAAGGATAGGAGCAATTCATTCGTTGTTTTTCACTCTAACGCTTCAGATATACTTTCTTAATTTACTGTTATAAAGTTCCTGTTTCATTAGGGATGGACACTTTCGGAAAAAATAGTTTTTCGGTTTCCGGAAATAACATTTTTCGTTTTTTCTTTCTCGAAAAAGAAATCCTGTTTCCGGATTTTTTCTGTTTTCATGGAATTTTTCATTTTTCAGGAAATTTTCCGTTTCCCGGGTACAAAAAATCCGTTTTCTAAAAAAAAAAAAAAAAAAGTGGTCGTCCCTAGTTTCAATAAAGTAGTTCGGAAATTACAGAGTTCAGTAGGAAAAGGATCAAAAGTCAAAAATGATATTTTTTGGTCTAGTCTTTCAAATCTCAAGGGAACCTATGAGATTGTTCTATAACAAGGTAAAAAAAAGCTACCCCCTGTGCAATGCGCACGCGCCGTGAACGGCGCATGGGGGATGTGGATGTAGCGCTCCACATTCTCTTGATCTACGGTACGAAGTGAGGTGGGGTGGTCAGTCCCACGATCGACCGCCTTTACCTTCCCAAGGTGGCCAGGAACACCAAGGATACTCCGGGACTCAATTTGATAGGAGGCTGGGTGAACCTCAGAGCGCCAAGCATGGGAACACTGTGAGAAAAGTCTCCAGTGTCCTGGCCGGGAAGAAAAAATAATAAAAATAACTTTTTAAATACATTCTTTTCTTAAACAATTCGTACTGAAAGTAAACAATAATTATGTTTATGAATGACTAAAAAGCAAAGTATGAGGCACGCTCTCATATATTCATACAGTCACTTTATAAATTCTTCAATTGGCGCACCTCATGCTTTTCTTTTTAGTCATGCATAAACGTAATTAGTGTTTACTTTTTAGTATGAATTGTTTAAGAAAAAAATGTTTTTAAAAAGTTTTTTTTTTATTATTTCTTTTTCGAGTTATTTCGGTGTTCCTATACTTTTTCTCAAGCTGATATTTTGTGACCCAAATCATAAAGTGTTCTGCAACCAGACAAACACAGAATCGTTGTAGGCTAGTTTTAAATTTAGGATAAGGAAGTTCTTACTTTAAAAAATAAAATCTTTTAAAATATATAAATACATAGAAATATATGAAAGTAACAATGGAATATTGTATTGTCACCCAACTTACGTCGTTGTGCAAAATTTCATCATTGTATGACATTGAGAAATGAGTTAAATTAACGTTGCAAGATTTGAGAACACCATAAATCATTGTGAGCTAAAGAAAAGTCTGTGAAAAACGATAGCCTATACATAATGAAGAAAGGAAACAGGTGCAGTGATTTTTGTAATGTGTTCATTATCTTTACGGACTTTACAAAACTTCTTTGTCTGTTATACTGATTTTTTTTTTAAAATATCGACACTGATTTTTTTTTTCATTCTAGATACCTTGTGCATCGTAGTTGTTGAAAAATACAGATGGTATTTTGGGTCCAACACCCAACCAAGAACTGGAAGACAACAACAAATATTTATGTATTTTTCAACAAATTATTACATAAAAAAAAATCATGGCTCGAGATGTTAAAAACACAATTTATTATTTAATTTACGTATTAAATACCATTTTTTTTTATCGCACAACACACCGTTTCCCTATCGACTATTGTGCAGTTCCGAGTTCTGTAGGCCTCTGAGAGGCCTCTAATAACGTCTGTGATTAATACATAAGATCACTTTTCATTCAAAGCAGATATTCACTTAGATATTTAACGGAAATAAATTAACTTTTTGTTCATATATTTTTTTCAACTTGTAGTTTCTTATATTTCTGTTTCATTGTATTATTCAAGGTATCATACTAGCATTTGCTAGGTATAAATGTGCGAAATCAGAGAAAACCTCACTCCGGATTGTCGGTACCGGTCATCTATCCTGGGATCTACCTCCTGATTACAAGAGAAACTCAGAACTTAATGTTCTGTTTCATTGGTATAATCATTTCTGGCAATATAATCATGCAATTTTAAATATTAACACTGACAATTTTGAAATGTTAGTGGGTGGTACGACGAAGGTATGTATTTCGGTTTAGTGGTACACCAGTCTATAAAAGTTTGATATCCCCTGGCATATCAAAAACATTTATATATAAGATAATATTCTTCATATCAAAAACATTTAGTAATATAATATTATTGAAAAGAATCAGAAATATGACTTTATATAAATTCGATGCAGGATGCGAGTGACGTCACATTCGGGACTTTGCAACGTGGAAGTTGCTATGCAAATGCGCAAAAGCAAGAACAAGTTTACCCCCAAAGCATTCGCATTCAGTAAATAAAATCCTGCTACGTTCTGCCCTCATGTGTCCCTGACGTCCGCAAAACTTTATTTTGTATGGTCATTTTTAGTAACTTTTTACTTCTGTCCGTCACGATTATGAATACGATGCTAGTTCCACTTCATATCCATGCCCCATCCGGGATTCGAACCCGGGACCTTCAAGTCACTGGCTTAGCATCCCGACCCACACGGCTACCAGGTCGACGCCCCTGCGACCGTAAAACAACGAGGGGTACGGTCGTACCATGGTACCCCCGCTGGAGCCGCTGGTGTTGTTGAGCTTCATCAATAATATGAGTGGCAATTCCTGATTTCGTTTCTTTATTTAAAAAGAGAACGTGACGCTAGATGTTAGTTATTTTTCTTATTTGTTTTCCCTGTCCCCCCTTTGCTTATAATTTCTACTGCTTGTTTGAAGCTCGGGTACCTATTTGTTAGTTTATTTTTAAAGATCGTGATTGCGCTGGGGAAGCGCTCTCACTGCTGGAGCGAGGGGGGGTCGTCCGTCTGACTCCGTCCAGTACATGTGAGCTAATTTACACTGTTGATCCTGTCCTTAGTAGCCACAGTGATTTCGCCAGTCTCCCGCCCCTGTGGGGGTGTTACCCCAAATTCTCAAGAACACCCCCTCAACCTTAATTTTTTTACGGTGAAGAATCCATAGAAACCGTGCAAAACTCGACTTACACCTCCCAATTTTGACTTTGCACCACCACCCCCAGCTGAAAGTTCTGGCGGAATCTCAGGTAGCCACGTTGCTTTATTAGGCTATTAATATCAATTTCATCCGTGCCTATTTTCAAGGTTTTCGGTAGTTCTACATCTCGGCTGTACTAACGGGGAGGAACTTGCATGTTACACACCTATAGGTGGAATGCAAAACTTCAGACAGGTAATCAGAGCGGCCGTAGCTTAGTTGGAAGATCGTTGGCTTAGAAATCGGAAGCTCCTGGGAACGATCACAACGGGCACCCATCTTGATCGAGTTTTTCCAAGGTTTTTCCTCAGCCACACCAAGTAAATGCCGGAATGGTACCTACAAACGAAGCCCTGGCTGACTACTTTCCAAAATCTTCTTCCCCACCGTATTCTGACCTGAGCCTAAGATGCCTAAAGGACATAAATTAATGCAAAGTCAAATCAAACATGTAAAATATTAATATTAAATACAAGTATCTGTTCCCCTCAAATTTTCTTTTTCTTTTTCTCCTTTTTTTCCCCAAGAGTTGCGGTAGAAGAAGAATGGAACGAGGGGAGGTTGTTTTGGAATAACTGCTGGCGTTCTCCAGATGAAACGATGTGTGAATGAGTCACAGCAATGACGGAAGCTGTTCCCTGAAGGGATTTTTTCCAATCGAATTCCCTTCTACTTAGGGATATTTTTTTTCGCTCCCTGCGATATTGCCCTTTCACTTCGTGGAAGTAATGCATTTTCAAACTTCTTAGTTCAAATCTAAGTGACAGAAGACATAATTTTCAGTTTGGTTCAGTGACCCAAAAATGCTTTCGCAATGGGAGGGAGATGTTAGTTGAAAAGAAAACAAGTCAGTGTTTTTCTTTTCTTTTTTTTCCCCCTTCTTCGCAAAGACCTTCACAATATTATGAATATGCAGAAGGAATCTAGAAGTACAAATACCAAAGACGATAAGAAGATATTATGTGAGAGACCGCAAGAACTTTGAGATTTCATGTCTCGCCGTTATGTCAGAATTCTGCTGTGTTCTCATGCTTGCTGGAAACACCTCACGGTGTTTCTTTCTCTACAGAATTGAACCTACTCATAGTCTTGTCGTGTGCATTTTCGTGTTGGTACGAGAACTTTATGCTTCAAGCTACTAATGTAACATTCTGTACCAAGCTCAGCTCCCGCCCTTTGTACGATTTTCGAAAATTATGGAAAGATAAAAGATAATATTACAATTTTAGAAAGCAAAAATGAATAAAATGATAGCGGTTATACAGTTTTTCATATGAAGTATTAGGCGTTATGGAGAATTTAGTTTTAGCTGAAATGCTTGATGGCCCTGCCTAAAATACTGGATCTATACAAGCTGACTCATCCGGGCAGATATAATCGTAAACATCAAATAGTTATCCCTGATTAGCATAGTAATTAAATGGACAAAGATGTAGTTTCTGATTGTTTATTGAATATATTTTGATTTTCTTAGGGCCAGTTAAAACACAAAAGTTAAGATTTCAATTCAAGACCTGAATTGAAAAACATCCCAAGTCTACCGGAGTATATTTTTCAGGAGGAACGAAAAACAGTCCAAGGTCTTCGTATGTTATCCTATTCAACGGAAATTATTGTGTATTAAAAAAGGGTTTCTGTGGTGGGATTAGGATGTAATTAATATTTATGCAAGTGGATAGCCCTTAGAACATAGATACCGACGAACGGAAAATTGCAAATACGAAAAAAATGGACTTTTGGAATGTTTTTCAATTCAGGCCTTCAATTGTAGTGCCTCGTCGCAACACTGTCGTTTTAATTATTTATTAAAATTGCATAAACTTAATGTTCGGTCTGCCGGGAGGATGCCGGAGATTTTATCTGGTACGTGAGGCTTTTATCCCCGGTTGTTGATTCCAAATATCATCCCAATCAGGAATAAAATCTTTGTATTTCTACCCAAACAGGCAGTATGTTGAAACTTACACCAGCAACCACTAGCTTATAGGATCCCCCCTTCGTAATTTATAACAAACTGAACACTGTATATACTAGATATAGCATGTGGCAGCCATTTTACGCTAGGAAGTAACAAAAAATAGCGGAAACAAAAAAAAAATAACAAGAAAAGTTATAAATATGAACAGAAACAAATATATAACAGATACAAGAAATTACAATGGATATGATATTAAGATTGTTGCGTAATGGTAGTTTTGTGAAGGTAAAAGTCAGAAGGGTTAGTCAGTTGAGTGATAAGCTATGGGGAGTCTGATTAAGAATTATTTCTTTTCTAAAGATAACCGTGGAGTTTTGATGTAAAAGTTGTCATTGTAATTTCTGTTAGCTCTCGGAACACGTAACTGAAACAAGGAAAGATCATTTGTGTGGACATTACCATTCATTATGTTATAAAGAAATCTATGTCCGGAAAGTCTACGGCAAGTAGGGAGATCATTCATCACTGAGTTGAAGGTAGGAAAGGATAGGTGAGATAAGGAAGGACATCTGTTATTGAAGAAATTCATGAATTTATCCATCCTTAATAGATTACTATCACTTGCCCTGGACCAGATAGGAGAGACATAACCAATATTCGGCAAAACACAGCTTAGAAAATCCGTTTGAAATGCATGTTAGTAATACCAGTGATCCTATGTATCACCATCTTTTAGTAGACCACGCATTTTGACATAGTCGAAGAACAAGTATAGGTAAGTGCCCCTGATATGACCGTGCTAAGGTTTGAGAATTTTTCTAGCCACTATTTTGTAAGAAATCAAAGCCATTTTTTCTTCATCGTTTCATGGGTTAATGGACTTTCATAGAAAAAATTTCAAGCCACATGAAAATAGTTGTACTGGTCCAAGAAAGCGAAATTCCAAAAGTCTACCTATTGGCCATATTAGGAACATGTGTATATTATATGGCCACCTTTGTTCCATGTTATGTAAATTGTGATTTATCTATTTTTCAGTTTCATAATGCAGTTCTACTAAAGCTGGAAGATAGATTCCTGCTGGATGATTCAGTGCCTGGCGGAGAGTCACCTGTATCCATACACAGAGGATCAACGTGATGAGGATCATCTGGATCAGACGACGATGACGAATCAATGACAATGGCCTGGGTGGCCATATCAGGAGCAAATCAGCTTTCACGAAAATCGTTTGATTGTGAGCAACTCGTAAAAGATATGCCAGCAATGACAACACCAATCGAAAGAGCATCTAAAACTTGATACAGTAGAATCCTTTTTATGAAAAAAAGTCGTTGAGAAACATCTATAAATCTAAGGAGACTTACCAGAGAAGAACAATAAGAGGTCACACGAAAAACAAAAAATAAGCAATTTACGCCATATTGTTCAACCTGGCTGGACGGAAAATGATCACGTGACACACTACCAGGTCCCCTCCCTGCATACTGATGCCACATAGCGGAATTTTCGCTCAGCTTACTCACAACAGGGGGGTGGGGGTGGAAGTTCCACAAAATTTGTAACTTAGCCATAATATATATAAAATGTGACGTCATATAAATAATTTTTACTGCAGCGCATTGTCAACATGTTGTGAAACCAAATAATAAAATAAGTTCTTACCGTAGGCAATAGACACCCTTTGCAATGCCAAGCGACATTTGGGCTCGTGTATCAGCTTGAGAGAGGCGGAAGAAACTTAAATTGATAAATGTGATAAGTCACGTTATTGCTGAGTATTAGTGTAGCGTTCTTCTCAGAAAGTGGTTCTCACAAGTAGGGAGGGGAACAGCAAACCATCAGAGACCCATTAATATTATTTCTGGTATTGCCTTTCTATTGAGGTAGGTCTTTGTTTTTTGTCTTTGTCACGCGTGAAGCTTTCTTTGATGTTTTCTGCAACAAAAGCAATTGATTTGGTTTTCTTGGAAGCTTCTAATATTTCCATTCCCTCCCAGTGAAATTAAAAGCTACAATCACAGTGCTGCAAACCAACAATAGTTTACCTGTAAATAATGCATCATTAATAGTGTTTGCCTGATCTTTCCAAATCTATTGATCTTTTCCTATTTCCTGCATTTTTGTTTAATTCACAATATATTTTACCCCTTAATTTTGCCTATAAATTTTAGCTACTATTATATATATAAGCTCCTGCGTAGCCTAGTCGGTAGCGCGCTCGACAAAATTTTCTTGTTCACCCAGCATCGTGAGGATAATTGGGGAGCTGCTGTGAATAAAAGATAGTGGCGATCACAGTGGGAGCTTCGGTTCTCCTCTCCCAACCCGTCTGGTCAGCGTGGGAGCAGTAGACCAACTCCTCCCTTCGGGGAGAGACCTCATCCACTAGTGGATTGAATATGGCTGTGATTTATTATATATATATATATATATATATATATATATATATATATATATATATTCTCTCTCTCGTTTTTGTGTTCGTAATAGCTTTGGTCAAACAAATACTGTTAGCACGCATTACTAACAAGTTTCTTTATCCTTCCATTCGTCCAGTCAATTGAAAAGGTTCTGGGTTCGTCCATGTTTCTATACATGCAAAAAACTTTTCTCTAGGATGCTTTATTTCAGGCTCCAAGTTGTGGGAAGTTCCAGTTCTAGGATCTGACTTGAATCTAGTAAATGCTTTTCTACTGTCGATTTTCTTCAGTGTTATTTAATTACTTCTTCTTCTTCTTTTTGCTCATCCACCTAAAATGTTCACTCTTCTTGACATTTATTTTTGGATCCAATCTTCGTGGTCTAGCAGTTAATGTCAAGAACTTCGGATCGGCACTGGTGAGGTACACGGTTTCGAGTTCTGCTGTAGGTCATCCTGTCGAGGTTTCTCCAGAGTTCTCAGTTTCACCAGGCAAATTGTCTAGATGGAGCTTCAAGCATGACCCTGACCTCTTACCTTTTATTGGACCGCGGTGGCTGAATGGTGTATAGTGCTCAACTAGTGCTAGAGGTCGTCGGTTATATCCCTGCTCATGTAATATGGGTTTTGAGGTAACATTTTGGCACTCCTCCTTGTTAGTACATGGTTCTACTTCGTGCGATTCAATGATGATGATGATTTCGCGGGGTTTTAATTCGAAAGTTCCTAAGCAAGGTTGTTTATCACTGCCGGGTACAGAAAGGGACCTAATTTTAAAATGAATTCAGGACCACTGATATTCTTCTCACCAGGAATGGAAGGCAGGACCCTTGGTTGCAAGGTGAGGAGTAACATGAGAACGTATTAATGATTCTTTTTGTAATGCTTTACTCTTTACCCATTAATCCAGGAAAGAACAGATTTTTCTGGGATAACTTTTGTTATCTTCCTCATTTTGCAGAGATTTGCACGATGTGAAATTTTCAACAGGTTATTCTAGGTACGAAGAACATGGGATGAGGAAAAACTAAAGGAGATGAAAGAGTGGAACTAAGAAAACAGATCAAAATTGGAGGAGAGAAAGTAGAACGGAAAGAAACGAGGCGAGAGAGGAAACATGTATTCAGAGATAACCGAAGTACCCAAAGCTATCACAAATACATTGGAACGAGATATGACGCATTTGAAAGAGCTTGAAAAACTATGGAGAATTTTGGTAGCAAGGGAGGCCTTTATTCAACAATGAAAACTGCTCAGAAATCTTAGCCAATAAAGAACTGGAAAGACATGTACCCTTCAGTCTTCCTACCAGCCATCCTCACTGGTAAGATATTCCAGGAATTTCCTCACTTTCATCGGGCGAATGGCGCGATGGTGCCTAAAACTAAGGTTCTGGTCGTAGCTTCTCTATACTTGCTCCTGGAAGAGTGTTCGGGTTTGGGGAAATTATTAATTTTGTGCGTGTCCATATCAGAGAAACTATTTGAGCTTTGCACTTACTTCATAGATTTTCAACCTCGTTTAAAAGCGCAAATGTACTCGTGACGGGCTGGATACTTGGGCTTGGGACTCTCTCTTAGAAGCAAAATCTTATAATACGAAGAATAAAATATACTGGTGAATATAAACTTTATTTTGTTGTGTGAAGCGGAATGTTTACTCTACTCATGGCTGAAAGAAAATTAGAGGCGTTCAAAATGTGAAGCCGAAGGAACAGGCTATGAATCAACTTAGTACAAGCGTTACGTAATGTAAATTTATTCGATAAAATAAATATTGAAAATAAAGAAAGAAGAGTTGACTAGGACCACAAATGATTTGGAGTTAGATTATTTAAAAGGAAAAAAAATGCAACAAAAAATAAATAAAAAGATGGAAGTCAGATTTAATTGAGGGATGGAACGTGAGGCCAAACAGAAACTAAAGGGTTGGCAGCAATGAAGAAATATAATAGGTCTAGCAGGCGCAAAAATAATATAACATCACGTTCTATCGCTCTTATTTCAGTCAAATTGCGCTCTTGTTTCAGGAAAGTTTTATTCCTGTTCCTCTTCTTTCAGTCAAATTGTACTTCTGTTGCTCTTCTTCCAAACTTGATTTTAATTTTATGTGGGCCAGTCTAGTAACTTTTGACTTCGGCTCGTTACGATTCGCCCATTTACAGCCAGTTAAAATTCACAAACATGCATGCCCCTTCCGGGATTCGAACCCGGGACCTTCGAGTCGGCCTAACGCCTTAGACCCTACGGCTACCCGGCCAACTTGCTCTTCTTCTAGTCAAATTATATTTCTGTTGCTTCCTTCCAGTCAAATTTAATTTCTATTGCTCTTCTTTCAGTCAAATTTTATTCATATCCTTTCTTTTCAGCAAAAATTTATTCATCTAACTCTTCTTTCAGTCGAATTTTCTTCATGGGCTCTCAAGTACAGAGTATTCCGACAATATTCCTCTTAATTCCCAATGTGCCAACAATGTTTCAGTACACTGGGATAAGGTAAGGATATTTCCAGCACATACTTCTGAGGTTGAAATTTTTTATATGTTCTAGAATCTAGAACAGCGTTTCTCAATCTTTTCCATCCTGCGACCCCAATTTTAACATTTTTTTCTAGACGGCAACCCACAAGAATAATTTCCTTGTTTATAATAGAGTCTTTTTTTTTACTTTTAATTAAATAGCCTTCTGAAGGTTTCAGCACACACAAACACATTAAACTTTTGACGTAGAACTGCGTCTTTCTCGGCATGAAGTATGATGGAGTTTGAAACTTTAAGAATCATTATTCCATTTACAACTTCGTACTTGTATTAATTTAGTTTCTTTTCAATTATGAATATTAAAACAAAGGTCAGAAACCGTTTGACTTAATAATTTGTGCACGAAATATTGAGCCGGACATTTTGCAACTGATTAAATCAAAACAGGTTCAAGATATGGTACTAACAATAAACTTGAGCAATCGTTGTAACGTTCTAATTATTTTGTCTTCTTTATTGAATGTAATACTTGCTTTTCTTTTCAAAACATGACATTTAATACGATGTATTTGAAAATAAATATCCTAATTATATTATTAAAAAACTATTTAACAAATTTCATTATCTTTAGTAATTACGAAAAACAGTAAGCAAAATAAAAATAAAATGTGAAGCTTATTAGATTTTACCTACAAAATCCTTGTTAAATTTATTTCTTCACCTCCCTTCGCGATCCCCTTGCACACAACCCGCGACCCCTCACCCTAGGGGTCACGACCCCCAGGTTGAGAAACTCTTTTCTAGCATATTATAAGATATCCCCGAAAGGATAAACCATTCTGCACATATCAAAGAATGTACCTGGAATATCTCTAGAATTTTCTAAACATGTGTCCCGATATTTGTATTTTCCCACGGGAATATTCGTTCGTTGCATGTGTCTAGAATATTTCTTGCTAAATTTGAGTCATTCTCATTTGAATCAAAACTGAGAGTCTAAAGCACGTTTTTATTTTGTGCAGGAGGTTGAATTAAAAGAAGGTGCGGATTGTATTACTCACTGCTTGGCTTTGAGAAATATTATGTTGTGAACTACATTCACTCTCGTGTAAATGAAAAAATAAATAACTAAATTGAAAACATAAAATAAAACAATGTTTTTCCTCGTGAAGAACTTCACAGACAGGTTCCTTTCAATGCAAACTCAATAAAGCATCAAATTTATTTTAGATTCTTAGAGGGCTTGATGCATTTGAACCAAATACAAAACAACCTTACTTCAGTTGGTAGAGTTTTGGCTTTGCCTTCGGGGGTTCAATACTTCCGACTGACCATTCAGGGTTTTTCCTCTCACACCGGACAAATGGTACCTTCAATTTAGACCCTGGCCTACTCCGCATCCTGTACCCTATTCTATCCCGACTTGAGATATGGATACCTAAAGGCTCAGTGTTCGATTGGGGGGGGGGGGATTTTCCCTGCTCCCTGAGGATTTCTTTCCCGGTTGTTGATCCCGAATATCATCCCAACCAGGAATAAAATCTTTGTATTTCTACTTAAATAGATAGTATGTTGAAACTTACCAGCAACCACTTGCTTTAGGATTCCCCCTTCGTAATGTATAACAAATCGAACATTGCTAATTGCTATAACCAAATTCAATTCAATTCAATTGCTTTTGTTACGTTTCATATTTTACCGTATAACTCTTGTTCCACCCTTCTTTTTCTACAGCTGCAATTAATTTAATAGATTCGACATCCATTTTAATTTGGATGACTTTTTAAATTCAGTCCAATCCTGATACCACCCATTCTGTTAGGTGGGTTTGTGAGATACAAGTCAATGAATTAGTCACCTCTGAATCCTTTAGTACTTCTTCGACATTGATTATTCTTAGTTTTGTTTTGAATTTAATTTTCGGATCAGGTCGGTTGGATGATGATGAGAGAATTGGCAGAATGAAGAAAGACACCGAGGAAACCCACGCATACGATGTTTGTCCACCACAAAGCACACATGCCACGAGCAGGATCCCAAGCATCAGAGGTGGGCGCTCTACCACTGAGTCACCGCGGTCCTTTTTAGTTTTGTTAATTTTGCTGCGACCTCGAAAGAAATTTCTCGTTTGCATTGGAAGATAAAAGCGTCACAAAAGATGGCAAAACTGGTGAGATGATCTTCCACTAACGTGAGTCACACAAAACCTCGAAAACTAAAGAGAAAAATAGGTCGGGAAGCTTAAATTTTATAAATGCTAATCCTCTGTTTACTGCCACAGACGAGCATTTGTCCAAAAAATCACGTACTTGAGAGCTTTGTTTTCACAGCGGTTTTGCGGCTACATACACGAAGACATTTGGAACTTCGGAAGGACCACACACCGCGCCTTTTTGTCATTCCTTTTGTTAACCCTGCGAAACAAGGAAGTACGAAGAACAGAGCATATCCGATTTAACCAAAAGGACAAGACGGTTCAGGACAATAGTACATGCATTAGCAACTAGTTGTGACAATATCCCTGGTTTTGTTCTCAATAATACTTAACTTTTTTCCACAGATCCCAAAGAAACTTTGACAAATTTAGCCCAGAGTATCATAAACAAAAGTCCCCACATTAGGTAGGTAGTTCTTGGTTGATCTTGTCCTCTTGGGAGGTAGTCCTTTCCGAAAAACAAACAATACTTGAATAAACAAAAGCAGTTTCATCTTCAACACAAAAAGTCTCCTGTAGATCCTATAAAGCTTTTCCTTTTTTTTTCTTTTTTTTAAGTCAATATGAAAATAAACCTACAATAAAACATGTTTCTCATGTTGTACTTATTTCCCCAAAGAGAATATTGTTGTGCAGTGGAACTAGGTTATGGGCAAGGAAGTGTCTGCAGGTTATCTCAGGCATCAATGACCATATCTATAGTGGATCTGAAAGGCGAAAATCGATCATGATGGCAGACAATACCAGGCTTTCAAGCCTGAATCTCTGGTGAACGAGAATGTAGCAATATGAGCTTCCGGGGAAGTGTTTGCAATTAACAGGAGTTGCTTTGGATGGTTCTTGACCCGGACAGCAGTCGAAGATGGGATAAAACTTAAATTCTTTCAAAATCTTTACTGAAAAGAACTATTTAAAAATAAGGGGGAAAAGAGGAGCAACAATAATATGGGAAAATGAACCCGATAATACCTACGAATCATGCGCACCCATTAGGGGGGCCTAGGGGGCGCTCGCCCCCATAGCTAGAGAGAGAATTATACTAATATGGCACAAAATAAGAGGATCATGTCAGTCAACACTTTAAAAAAATCATGTAAAATCTGTAAAATGGCTTCTGTACAGGAAAAGGTGACTGGCTGAGCCAAAATCACCAACAATGTTGCAGCAAAAGTTTGGGACTTGGAATGGAAAACAACCACCAGATGTGAAATTGTTGAAGTCTTGTATGTTTTTTTTTTTTTTTTTTTTTTTAATAGAAACAGTTGAAAAGAATGAAAGTTGTGGGTGACCAACGTCTGAAGAGACAGATTAAAACATCCGCGAAGCTTTCACCCGATCACAGAGAAAATTAATTGGAAGAAAATTAAAATTTCTTTCATTAATTGTCATTTTCTCATAACACATTTACAAAATTTTTATCTCGTAAAACAAAAATTCGTGACTGAAAGGGTTTAACGCAGACAATGTACTACGCCACGCAACCAACAGCTTTCCGATACATGACTACTACCATAAGTTCTGTAAATCTTCCACGCGCCCAACGAAAACAAGAATTTTATTCAAGACCTTCAGACAACTTTGGCCCACGCGGAATGAAAACAAGAAAACTACAAAGAGTGAAAGAAAGTTGAAAAATGCACATTCGTGCATATTTTTCCTATTAAGAGTAGGAGTTTGCTGTACACCAACATTTTTTTCCCCCTGAAATGTTCAATTTAGCCTCTTTTGGATTTTTAACTCAGTTTAGCCGTTTTTAGGATTCGCACATTTGATTAAGAAATGACAAAAGAAAATATATTACAATAGTGATGCTAGCAGGTAAGGAATAAAAAAGTTAAAACTTAAGATTCCCCTACATTAATTAGTGTTGTACCAGTAGTTAAGAAAACTTCGTTGTATGTTATGGAAAGTTTCTATTAATTACTGACAAAATAATTAATACTTTGAAACTTGTACTGGGTTAAAGAACTTCGTATATAATTGTGCACAAGGCCTGCTGCGTTCAATAAACTTGAATATGATTTCAATAAATAAAAATAAAACTATAGAAAGACGCAGAGGCTAATGAACCAAAACTAAAATTTGTATTCGAAGGAGCAAGCTGGCGAAAGAAGAGGGATAACCAGGTGGAATGTAGCAAGAAGAGGACCGGAAAACCATGAGAGCCTCTTAACACAGAACAAATTATAAGAAGATATAAGCATTAATATGCACAAGTAGATAGCTACCTATAATGGCTTATTAGCGACACGCATGGAAGAAATCTGAACTGCAGAATGTAAAATACAGATGGAGCTGTGTATGTGTGTGTGGAGTATGAGGAAGAAGAGAGAGAGAGAAAGAAAGAAAGGAAACTGCGACAACGATAATTACCAGTCGTGCACTTAATTATATTTACTCCTCAAATATAATATCCACTAAGACTTAATTGTTTTTGCATATGCTGCTTGTTTAAAGAGTAAGTAGGATGGTTTCACGTGGAGTAGCCAGTTGCCTGTTTTCTGTTTGGTGAATCAAAAAACCCTTTGTTTTCTGGCACCTCTCCTCAGGTAGAAGGGAGCGGTCCGAGAGGAATATGCCACCTCGCGGAACACATTACATTGTGTGTGTGACAAGGGGGAAAAACATTCAACTTCAGTCCTGTCTTAGTTATAGCCACATTCAAAGCCACTTCTGAGTGTCTCTAAAAACACTATGATTAACATACACAGTGTTTGTTATTGTTAATGCTTATTTATTTATGGGACTGACACATAAGTAACTCTTTCTCTTCACCAACGTTAGTGTCCTGCTGAAAATGGTAGGTCCTTCTGAGGAAGAGTAGGCTTCTCCATTCTTTTCTTCTCCCCCGTCCCCTTTTGACAAGATGATCTTGCTTGTGTTCGCAATTCATGGAAATAAACAATCTACATCTGTCTCAATCATCGAGCTCTTCATAACGATACTGGAGTGATCGACTAGTGTCGAAATATAGACGACAGAGAAAACATCTTCGATCGTTCACTTCCTGTCTAATCCATTATGGATCAAATTTTCAGTTCTAATTCATCTTTTTACGCTTGTTATTGCTGTGTGACCCGTTTTTTTTATTTATGTCTTAATTCTTGTGCTATCTTCGTACTGGTCTGTGCATACAACAAACAATAACACATGCTACAAAAACATATTTTTTTCAATAATTAAAACATTGGGGCTACATAAGACATCATATTATTTGACCTTGAGCAGTGAGGATATAAAACTATATATTCACTTAATATTAATATCTATTGTAAAAGAAGATAAACTTATTTTATGTTCGATGTTTGAGAACCTTTACAATAATAGTTAACTTATTTCTTAATTCTATTTTGTTCTGTTTATATTCTCTTTATCTTAAACCTCACGAAAGCGATAAAATTATTTTCATATGAGATAAATTTAATTTCATATGATTACATTTATAATTTAACTAAACAATAATCTTTTCATTCCAACAATCAGAATAAAATAACAATGGTATTGAAACAAAATCTAAAAAAAAAAAACATCTTTAAAGCAGGAAAATCTCGTCTAATGCCTTCCCAGGAGGCAACGTACCAAGAACAGAAGATACATTCCCTCGCTGAATTGCGATACTGAGGCGCTGGATTAGGAAGGTGGTCGAGCGAGCATCACCTGAAACGATCTGTATTCGCCGACCAACTTCTTTAATAAAATTAAGGCCTGCCGTGCCCCAAGTACCACTTGACTCAATTGC